>JACMIF010003094.1:0-15627 GCA_014805445.1 Diplogasteroides magnus
AAGAAAGCACCACATGCGACACAGCAAACTGCCCCGAAGTGGAACTCTTTTGTGATTGTTCCGCATACCTAAAACCGAAATATCTCCGTTATTTGTATAACAAACATGCAAAAATGTTATTCGAATACACTAAGGTCGTTTCTGGACGTTCTCATTCTATTAAACATGTGACCATTTCCAAAATGACTTCACGTCTAAAAGAACGAGAACTTCCAGCGCATAAACTTATAGTAAGTGATCAGAGTGTGATCTGTGATTAATGATGCCAGTCACGTTCGCAATTGCGACTGCTCTGACCAGACAATTGTGATATGAAGCAAACAAACTAACAAGACATTGCTGATCGACGATGCGGTCTTTGTCTCGACGGATGATGGGCGTGCGAGAGAGTGGAACGGCCGTCATGCCGGCTGAAACTCACAGAAAGTGAACAGAAACCGACAGTGATTGAATGCGTGACAATGAGGGCAGTGTGCGTGTGAGTAGAAGCGAGTAATAAACGCCGAAAGAAGCAAGCTTATCAACCCTTTTTGTTGACCTGAGACCAGGAGACGAACGAGCAGTGAAAACGACGCTACACCGCGAGAATACAATCACGTTGATTACTGCTCTTAATTGAGAACAGCTCTAGAGTATGCTACGATATATAAACGGGCTCTCCATTGAAAAATCGTTCAAATGCATGTATTTGCTCTTTTTCTTCTACTCTGTGAATTCTTGCTGATATATATGATCGAATACAGCACAATTGCCAATGGCATCGATCCGTGCCAAAGATAGATTGATAAGCAGTAAATCGCGATAAACGATCGTTGTCAAGGTCACTCTGGTCGCTCTCTCAGTACTCATTTTCTTCCCCGGCCATCGATCTGATCAGTTCTCATGAAGAGACCCGTGTACATTGTTGATGCCTTTACTGCACAACACTTCGCTGGAAACCAGGCCGCAGTTTGTCTGAGTGAAAAGGCAAGTCTTTCCATTTGATTGAAGTTCTGTGATCATGGAACATGCCTCAAATGCATTCGCTGTTTTTCGCTTACGTCCAATCCATGTGCGCTTGCACTGATTGGTTAATCAATCAATCATGTGAAGGTTTCTTCTTTGATGATTTGGTTGTATTGATAAGGGGGTGTCTCCCTCGTTTGTGCAAGGGTGAGACAAACTTCGAACGGTACATGAGTGTCAGTTTGTTAGTCCAAACGTGCACAACTTTCCACTCATATGATCACTATCAGTGTGGACCGATCGAGTAAATAATGGTCATTTTCACGTCATTCTCTATTGGTTCCCGGTCGTCTCTCTTTTCTCTCGAATTTCGGATCCATTCGATTACCAGATAGTTGAGAAAAGCAGTCTGAAGCCGTAGTACCTTAAAGGTCGAGCTTTCAGCAAAATGTGACCTTTTGAACTAGATATCATGTAAATCACGGTGTTCCTAGAGTAAAAGATCACGCTTTGATGAATGCTCGACCTTTAAGGTGGAGATTACTACGGCGGCTGAAAGAGACTACCGGAAAATAAGAGAGAATGACGTGAAAATGAACATTACTACCAGATCGGCGCACACTAATCAGCCACAATTGAAAGAACGATCAGAGTGTGCATGCATATGAGTAGATTCCTTGCAGCCCTTCACACAGGAAGAGTATCAGAAGATAGCGGCAGAGTTCAATCTCTCAGAGACTGCCTTTCCCAGACCAATCAATGTGGAGGAAGGATTCGAGAAAGGTTACATCATTCTATTCTCCTGAAATTGGTCACAAACATCTTGCACTGGTATCCATATTCAAACCTTTGATGG
This sequence comes from Diplogasteroides magnus, assembly GCA_014805445.1. Lineage (NCBI taxonomy): Eukaryota > Metazoa > Nematoda > Chromadorea > Rhabditida > Diplogasteroididae > Diplogasteroides > Diplogasteroides magnus. Next base: position 1,802 of record JACMIF010003094.1, read on the forward strand.
CGAGAGATCATCCACATGTCATCGAACCATGTGATTATACAATATAGGACTGTAAGCGCATTGATCCCTTTTAACAAAACATAGAAAAATTCTTTTGCTGAAATCTTTCATTGCAGCGAGCGAATTCGAACTGCGATGGTTCACTCCTTCGACTGAAGTTCCCCTCTGTGGACATGCAACACTTGCCACTTCACACGTTCTTTTCAATGAAATTAGTTAGTTATTGAAAGGGGTTGTCAGATTGCCAAGTGCACAGCTAGTCAGAACACATTTAACAGCAGATCGTAGAGTTTCCCGTTGTGATCAAACGGGTGAATGACAACACAGCCATGGACCTTGCTCCGTTATTGTGAATCAGACTTCTGAGCCGAGCATTTGTGGCGCATCTCTCCATTACACCATGATGACGAAAATGTCCATTACACTCAAACCTTACACCTGATCAAACAAACACTGCATGAATTCAGAGAACGTCAACAATAAGATATCGTTCCACACGAAGTCGGGAGTTCTCACAGTCTCTCGTGCACCCAATGGTGGTCTCCAGATGAACTTCCCTGCCTATGACATCACTTCATGTCAGATGAAGCATGTGGACGATCCCTACAGAGGATCGTTCCCAGAGTTCATAGCACCAAACTTTTTACAAGAACTAATCAAGGTGTCTTTCTCGTATTGTTAACATTTCCCTCATAACGCATTGCAGTGCATTGTCCCTGATTTCGTGAAGATTCGCTCTGTCGCATATGCAGCAGAGGCCAAGAAACTGATAATCGTAGTGGATGAGGAGACCACAAAGTGAGGCTACTGCATTGTGTCAACCAGTGATGGCAGATTGAATCCCAATGTGCATTCCATATCTATGTGCTCTCTATCGCACGGTCGTCTTTTTATTCGCCAGAAACAACTGAGTGGGTGAGAGTGCAGAGATTTGGAATACACTGGGATTCACTCTGCCAAGATTAGTGCAGCGACCATAGTCCAATGTCCGTTTTCTACACAGTTTCGAGCTGCAGTCACTCAATCCGGACACCGCACGCATGATGGCAGTGCATCCGGAGGGATCTTTCGTTCGCGGTGTCATCGTTACGCTTGCACCCAAAAAGTGAGATCTATCTATGCGCGCAGACTTCAAGATTAGGATTTCTAAAACGATAGTAAAGCGTATCTCTCATTCTTATCTCAGTGGAGCTGTTGTCTCTACGAGCGCTAAGCAACAGCTCTGAATCGATTAGGCGAATATGAAAGCCACTTTACTACCGAACTATTAGGGTATCCCATTGAAAACGGAATTTTTTCATACACGAAAATATGTTTCTGTTTTCATCATCAATCGTCAAGCTCGCACTTATTCATTAATGTTATGCAACCATGGCGCAATGTTCTTCAATCTGCCACGGCCACTTCCCACGACTGCAAAAGACGGCTGAAATAGGCCCATCCAACCAAACCTCAGGAAGTAACCTATCTCGATCTTCTATTTCATCACTTCCTCTCTGGCTGAAAACTGAAGGACGCTCATGCCAAAGTAGTACGGGCAGTCGGTCCCGAAGCGTGCTCTCATACCACTGCTCATTTATTGTGCAGCGACTTCAACGAAGGAAACTACAGCCTGAATAATGGGAGAAGTGGCGAATGTAGTCGTGAAGAAGAAGAAGATCGATCTCGCTTCATTGACGTGGTATCCAGACAGGAGTGTCGGCATTCTGGCGACAGCAGTCCACACTCCCAAAACCCCCATCCATCGGCACCTGATGAGGAGTGTACGGAAAACCACGACCTGATGCATAAATCAGGCCCTTTCGGCAGCTCAGAAGAGGGCTCGAAAGGTCAAGTGCCAGGGCAACCTCTCCCATTCCCCAACCATGGCCTGGCTTGATGAAGTTGTTGCATAGGAAGAAAGTTGACTCCTTTATAATACTCCCGCCGGGAGATCTCATGGCAGCCTAATGGATCTACGGCACAATGGGCCGCAAAAGTGGACATCCTTGGAACGAAATTCATCGTCTTTTTCTGGTTTTCATCCCTCAGATTCTTCTGCTATCGTCTATGTTCAAAGGGGAAAGTATAATGATGGAGGTGTTCATTAAGAAAGTAGAGAAAATGAACCGAAAGCTTCGCTCCTAATTCCACAGGCAAGGAAAAATCTAAATCCTCTCTAAACGCGGCAAGCAAAATCGAGACATGTTGATACCGGGCAAGCTGCATGTGCTCGGAATCGAGATGGTTTATCTTCCCCCGTACTCTTCAGACATAAACCCTTGCGACTGCCAATGTTCTGATCCATGGCTTCGTTCTTGGAAGGAAGAAAATTCACAAAGTTAAAAGGAATCAGGAATTCGCTCGCCCGGTGGATTCAGTCACGTTTCCCTGGCTTCTGGAGGAATGGAAACGAGAGTCTCGCAGAAAGATAGAGAAAGGTGGTGGCTGTCAATGGCGAGTATCTATGTATCCAAGGGATCGTTGCGACTGTTGATATTACTAATGGATGAAGTTCGAAAAAAATTCCGTTTTCAATGGGACACCCTAATTGAAACCATAATCAAAAGGTCATGGATGAAGACACTCAAGACATGTCAGACCAGAAAAATTCACCTTGCCCTGTGACCAAGAAACGAGATCATGCCAAACTATCCCAATACGTTTTCCAGGCCATCGTCACAAGGATTTTTGGACCAGGAAGAGGCAGCGTATGATTACGTGTGCAGATATTTTGCACCATGGGTTGGGATAAGAGAAGACCCTGCAACTGGTATGTAAGAGCACAGGAACAAATAATACACGACATCCTTTCAATGTTTAGGCTCGGCTCAGTGCGCTGTGGGGCCATTCTGGGCGAAAGTACTGCAGAATCCACAACTATACGGTAAGGTTACTTATTAGAGAAACAGAAACGTAACACTTTAACCGCACAAGACAATTTAACCGTACATTTTGACAACACGTTCACTTTCAGTGCTGCAGAGCTATCCCGGTCGAGGGGCGCAGTTTCGTGTTACGGTTCTGAATGGAGGAAGAGTTTCTCTGGTTGGACATTCGGTAACAATCGTCCGTGGAGAAATTGACCTCAACTCAACAATACCTTCTTTCTATGAACCTAATGATTAGAAAACGCCATTTCTAAATTAACGCAAACATTAATTCCTGTTGACTGGTATAACTGCCATTGTAATATCGTTTATAGGACTTTTTCTGCACGTACAATTAGATCTGACACATTTCTACAATACCCGCCAGCACGTGGTATTCATAAATAATATTTTGACCTACTGTCACGGATAATCTATTTCCTTTGACACACAGGCAGAACCAGGCACTTCTCGTCTCTTGCGATGAGCGAAATTCTCTGTCGTTTCATATAATAATACTCTTCATCTAAAGATTAGATCACTTCGGATGAATTGTGAGCGTGATGTCTGATATATTATATCAAGACAGTAGAGATCAACACAGGAATATATCTTCATTTTTCCACCACAATGGTACACATATTTTTACGTGAATATACATAACCCTCTATTATGGCATTTTCCTGGGGCGTGTGTGTCTCAAGTCGAAACAATTTCAGACTTTTCACAATTCACAGATCTGCTTCAAGAGATGCGAACAAACGATAGACGTCAGTCGTTGCGGTCATTTCGCAATGCTTTCCTACCAGGAGATTATTTCATGAATTGCTGTTTCTTTCTGTATATTAGCCCTCTTCTCTTTCTTGCCTCTTCATACTTAATGGTTCCGGCCTCTCGGTAACCATAAGATGCCGTATCAGTCGCAATAGACAACAAAGGGAGATTTGGCGGTCATCCTTTATTCAGCCGGAGCGCGACCTTTGCGGGAGGCGAGCACACTATCAGAGTGATCTAGACAGCTGCCTATCTAATGATATCTAGTCTAGTTGTCTAGCTTCTCTCGTCATGCACACTCTCTAGATGATAAATGACCCATCTCGTGCTTTCTAGTGGAAGGGATTATCATCCCTACAACGGCCTTGTTCTTTCTTGCGCATGAATGTCTCTATCCTATTTCCTACCTTTGGCATTTCCCTCTATTTCCATGAATTTCCCCTAGCACACCTCCCTCCCTATGCAACAATAACTCCCCTCTAAACACTTCAATTTGGAACTCCCTCCTCTCTCTCTAATCCCTCAATTTTCCCTTCACTGCCCCTTCACTTGTTTGTTGTTGTCAAGGCGACCCTCCTTAGATTTGTATGTGTCTACACGTGGTGTGGACAGTCTGAACATTCCCCCTCTTGCTTTGATTCCATTCATAAAAGGTGTCCTTTGTTGTTATTCCAAGTTATCCGTATGAACAAATATTTTGCTCATATCTGCTCTATAAATATAGGACTTTCAGTATTCCCCCCTTTTTTTCAAGTTCGCATTGGCCGAATTGCTGGCATTATCTAATCTTGTCATTTATAATCTTGACTTTTAGACCCTAGTCTTTTTGACCCGCCATTTATTATCAGCAGGTTTTTGCTTGTTCGTAGATGAATTTGGTCGGCATAAACTCCAGAATTCAATTACACAATTCTCACTATACTCATGAACACTCACTGTAAGTATCGGCCTAATGCACGCCCCAGTAGGCTTTTATGATGATGTAAGTCGGGAGATCATTGTTTGTTCTTTCGAGCAGTTGTAGTATCTAGTCTATACTAGAGAATAGAGACTACACTAAACCTTCTCTGATGACGACCTTGTGCACTCTCAGTGTATATAAGCAGCGTCTGAACCGTTAATTCATCTCCACTCAACTTCACATTTCTCAATTGCAGTGTCGACATGCCGTACAAGTTGTACTACTTCGCCATCAGAGGTCTGTCATTTCTATATGGGAGAAAGGACATGAATGATTCATCGTGAAGCAGGGAGTGCCTCTCACAAAGCGCTCTCCTGTCGGGGGTTGTCTCACCATTTAGAGGCACATCTGAATGCGAGATTAGTTCCCATTTTGAATGTAGACGAAGAGAAGATAATATTGAAACATCCATGCCTCGCACAAGCAATAACTACTAGTTGAAACAAAGGTCTAATTGTTTTAGGTAAAAAGAGAAAAGGAAGTCGTTAGAAGCCATCTACTGGATCAAACCAGCATATTGCTTTATTTTAGGTCGGGCCGAGCCCATTCGAACTCTTTTCATCGACAATGGAATTGCATTCGATGACACACAATTCCTCAAGAACGACGAGTGGTGGGCGATGAAGAACAACTTTGTGAGGATAAAACAGTTTTTATACAATTCAATTGTTACGAATTTATAGCACCAATGCCAATTTCATAAATACATATTTTAACGTGAGGTGAAACATATCTGAAAGTGGACATTCAGACTTTCGGCCAGGTTCCCTGTCTGAAGGACGGAGACTTCGAGATTCCCCAGTCGTCAGCCATTCTGCGTCATGTCGCTAGGAAGCATGGTAAGAGTTATTGCTTTCCTTTTTGAGTTGAAATTTGCATGCAATTGAGGGTTTTGAATATACACCTTCGTTTCATGCTAAGTATAAAATAAAGCCTGGTTGTGCACGCTCGCCATAGTCAGCGTAATCTTTGTGTAGCCATTGTGTTACCGCTTTGAAACATAACGTGATTCGAATGCGTTTGCAGGTCTCGAGGGAGATACTGAGGAGGAAAAGACATTTGTGGACTTCTTCGCTGAAGGAGTCAAGGACCTCCACAACAAGTACACCAAGATGATCTATAATGAATATGTAAGCCCTGCCTTTTCAATACAAATCCCATTTCCGTGTTTTCGTGACTTGCGCGCAGGAAGATTATGCGACAATTAGATCGCAATTTATATCGACGCTGTGAAACAGATATCAAAATGGATAAAATTGATTGATTATATCTATTCAGGAGAAGAAGGACGAGTTCATTTCGACGATCTATCCCGTGGACTTGGGAAGATTGGAAAAGCTGCTAAAGATGCACAAGGATGGACAGGCTTTCGTGTTGGGAGACAAGGTACAAGATAAGTTTCGTTACAGAAACAAGTAACTAGTACAATGAAAATATTTTTGATACAATTCGTGCTGGCATATGAAGCAAACTGAATCATTTTTATAGAAAATCCCGCAGTCGTTCATTGATAAAAAAATTGTGTGCTGTTTTGAAAAACAGAAAAAACCATATGTTGCTATTTTGAAAAAAAAGATGTGTAACCCTGATGCATGTAATGGTTGAGAATTGTAATCATTTCAGCTCTCGTATGCTGACTATGTTCTCTTCGAGGAATTGGACATCGCTTTGATCCTCTCTTCCACTTCCCTTGATGGTTTCCCCACACTCAAGGCATATCACGAGAGATTCGCAGCCAGACCAAATCTGAAGGTGGGATAGGTTTCACAACAACTATTACAACTTTATTGCATTAATATAATCGTTTACGTTGTATTTCCAATAACACGGTGTTGAATCTGTCAAATCGCACAAATCGAGTTGTCTGCTAGGGGTTCAAAAACGGTAAATTTGTCGTCATTCTTCTCCAGCGCGCGGTCTTCTATCATAGAGTGAGACAACGGCGGTCCGGAGAAGAATGACGACAAATTTATCGTTTTAGATCCCCTATTCTCTACGATGCTGACTAATGTACACAGTACACTAGTCAGTATCGTAGACAACTCACTTTAAGTATTTATAAACCAAGAAGATGATAATGAAATGTTTCTAACTAAATAAGAGCAAAAATTAGATACAGCTCCAATAGCAGAGTAGTAATTGCGCAGAAATGAGTTTGAAATTTCCCTTTCAGGATTACTTCTCCTCTCGCAAGCTGGCCGTCAACAACAACGGAAGACAATGATTAAAACATGAGTGAAATGATTATCCTACTAACACGTGAAGCCGTGGAATTGTTATTTGAGAGCCTAAGATATTTGCTATTTTCCGGATTCGAAGTTGATTCAATTTTACAATGTCATAAAAGCATCCAAACAGTAAACAACATGAACACTTTTGCTTCTTTTACTCAAAGGAAGTTTTTGTCCGGTAAGCGTGAGAAAATTATTGAACCAGAAAAGTGCTTCGTTTATCAATCCAACCTCATCCCATTGAACCGCTGACGTTGTGCTGATTCCCTCACAAAAATGACCTCGAGACTTTGCAGTACCAATTGCACACCTTTATGATATTTCACATTACAAAAGAATGAAGTTTCATGTTTTATAACTCATCAAGACACGTGCAAGCTGTAAATAATTGGTGAATGATTCAATGAAGGGGGTTCAATTGTTCTCCAATATCAACAACTATCAATCATAATCAAATCATAAAAGGAGGCGTTCCACGAACTTTAAGCTCTATTCGCAGCTTCATTTTGCTTTTCGTTTGAGGACGTTATGTGAAGGTAGCATTTTTCCCCTAATTATATAAATAGAGCACCGCACTGACGAGATTTTTGCTAGGGAGCAGGGTAGCGCTTTCGGGTAATTATTGACAGCCCGTCACGTCCTACCCGTCTAACTTCATTCCTAGCGATCGTCTCTGCGAAATGAGAGACGACCGCTATGAATGAAGTTAGACGGCTTGGAGGTCAACAACTGTCAATATTTACCCGAAAGTGACAGGCTATTGGGGAGGCTAAAACCTCCGTTTACGGTAATTCTGACTCGCCAGCCTGTGAGACGCTCCTCTCGCAGTAGGAGATTCTAGATCCACGCAATCCACAAGGGCTTTTTTGGCTACTGTAATCTTTAGTTATCATGCCACTAACTATAATGTTAGTCTCCCTCCACGATTCTTGAATCTCTTTGTGAATGCTTCTATTTGGCATGACCTTCGTAAACTATGCATTGCTGGTCCCATCTCTTTTGAAGAGTATTCTATCTTGACGTTCACTGAAAAGACTCAGTTGCTTACACTGAAGTTATATCAAGTATGAAGTATCTATGATGGGAAGTTATCGAAAGATGAAAAGTCGCGCTCTAGTTCTATCCTACTTCATAACCTGTGTTATCATGCACTACGGTCTATTCTCTGTGGTCAAAGTCCACGAGCACTCCACTCTCTTTCCAATGAATCCCTTCGGCTGCTGTTCTTTATAGTCGAGAGCACAAAGGTTGTTATATATTTGTGCAACAACCATGATGTTTTAACATGTGACCCTTGCCTCCAATAAGTTGTCAATATGTTTGTGAGTTCTGCTGAAAATGAAGGTTGCTTTATTGAGTAGAAGATCAACCAGTGATTAAGGATGATTCGGCAACTCAGAACAAGAACCCGCATGTCGTGTCGATTTGAGCCTCGGGAGTCAGGGGGAAGTGTGTCAATTATGCTTTGTACTGTCACTCTCACCTTCGCCTGTGGACCCTCGGAGTGAGAGCGTTGTCTGATTGTTTCTAATGAACATCTTAATGATGCTCATGTCACTTAGGGATCACATTGTGGTGCATTGAGTGACTAACACCGATTTCTTATCACTTATAATCTGCCAGATGAGAATCCAAATGGAGAGACGAGCACAGAAAGATACGCATATGAGACATGGAGGACAATTGTACTGTCGTCTGCTTCTTTTCTTCTCCATATGTATAATCAAGAACTCTGTCGACTCTACAACAGTCGTCTGCTTCTTTTCTTCTCCATATGTATAATCAAGAACTCTGTCGACTCTACAACAGTCAAATCTGCACTTTGATTCAATAGCATATTTTACTCGGCTTCTCTTCCCGGTGTAAATTGTTCAAGTGTTTGTTCCATAACTAATATTATATAATACTTCATGACAAATGTGACTAATTGTACGTATTTGATGCTTGCGCAATGGGAAAAGTTAGTCATTATGATTACACTTAGGGTTCACATTGTGGTGCATTGAGTGACTAACACCGATTTCTTATCACTTATAATCTGCCAGATGAGACCAAATGGAGAGACGAGCACAGAAAGATACGCATATGAGACATGGAGGACAATTGTACTGTCGTCTGCTTCTTTTCTTCTCCATACTCTCGAAGCAGTGACAGGCGTTAAGAATTTCCTGATATATGTGAGCCATACACTTCCAACCGGAAAGAACATGAGGGCATTCGCTATTTTCCTGCTCATTCCTCACTTCACAGCGGCAACCGAAGGTTAATGGTCTAATGGTCTTAATGGTCCACTGAAATTGTCATATTGGCCCGTGGTAATTTAAAACTGTTGACAGTATTACTGTCGATAGTAGCTGTTTGTAAAGTGTCGTGTGTCAATCTGACAGATTAAGTGACAGTTTTTTCTGTGTGTATTCATCTTAATTACCACTTTATCGTTCCTGCAATAAACAGTGCATTGTCAGATGGACATTCGTACCACGGACACCGTGATCTCTATGGAGCAGAGAAGATTCACAATGTCATGAGAATACTCGATGTGGGCATTTCCCCGCTTCAAGACTACGATAGTTTTCCTCTCAGAACCACTCCGAGATCTGGAAGGAATCTCTTTCTATTTCACACTCTCAATCAATTGTCTTGGAATGGAAGGGGATAGTGGAATTCATAGCAACACAGAAGAAGGAATCTTTGTCGTTGGAGTGTTCACAGGTACTTCAATCATAATCCATAATCCAAAACGTATAGAAAATCCTTTATTTTAGTTTTAAATATTTTTGAACATCCTTAATTTGAAGGACTTCGAAATATTGTGGCAAGGAGTGGTGGATTCAGTGAAGAATCTCAGTCTGACTCCCTTCACTGCGAACGCTCTTCTACCAAGTTTGATCAAAGTCTCCTTTGCAATTACAATAATTTCTTTTGAGTGCTTGATTCTTCCGGTCGAATTGGGCCTGCAGTGCTGAAAGGACACATTTACTTTCTGGTTTGTTTCATGCCTCTAGAATTTGAGTGCTATCTGCTCTTACAGGGTCATCTACAAGAATGCATGGCAATAGACGTTCCTGTCTTTGGAAGAGAAAGGAACTTCAAGGGAGGATACTTCCGGTGAGAAGATCGTTTGACATAGTGCGTAAGTATTTACGAACTTGATTACGTTTATTCATACGATAAGTACTATGCATTTCACTTTTGGCTATATTCTAAAGAAGATATTCGCACTGTATTCACGTCATCCCAGAGTAGATGATTGTTTTTACCAGAGGATTGAGTCAACATGAGATAAGAGACTTGTGACTACAGCAGCGGGAGACAAGATACCATCGAGGAAAAGTGTGGGAACTGTGGACAGTGGCATTGCAACGAAGATAATGATAGATTATGGTCTATTAACCCCCTTTTACTCGCGCGATAAGAACAAAGGAAGACGATTGGGGCAATTTTGTACCGAGGACACAAACATGGAAATATCCCTAGGATTATTATGGTAATAAATTGGTCCCAACATCGAAATTTCCGACTTACGCTGTTTAGCGATTTGGCAGGTTGCCAAATGCTTCACCTTCGAATTCCTGGAATTTTCCGTTTCTTGCAACACGCTTGGGAGTCCGGCTAATTCGAATATAAAGAAAAAAATTCAAACTGGGGAACGCCAAAGGTTTTGGCTACCTGCCAAATGGCTAAACAGTGTAAGCCGGAATTTTCGATGTTGGGACCAATTTATTACCATAATAGCATAAATGAAAACTCTAGACGGCCGAGATGTACAGTCATTCAATCGATCAATATTCTGATAATAACAGCAAAAAATTGTGCAGATTCTACCTGGACGTTGCTTCTCGTCCTAACACTGCATATGACGCTTGTTCTCCATCAGGTTACTATTCTTCCGAAATCACAAGTTCATAAACACCGTAACTCAGCAGGAGGTGCGCCGTACCTGGAATATGCCATCTGCCTACCGTTGTCATGCACAAGTAGGGAACTTCAACTGGCGTTCAAACCAGGTATTAAAGTGATCACAATTAATTGACTAATTACAATTCTAGAGGATGGATCCATGCCTTTCATCAACAATTCCGTTTGTAAAGTGAAGAAATTGAATGACGATGTGGAACCGAAGGATGCAGGATTCTACATTGTCGCGTATGTTGGTTGTTCACAAAGTGTGAAATGAAAGTGGTTAAGATCATTTATGGGACTCGTTACTGGAATAGCTATCATTGCTGGTCTTGTTGATTATTTCATGAAAGATCATTTGGGAGAAGCTGCATTTACAAAATGCAAACAGGCCTTGTCAGAGTGGAATGAACAATTATTTGCAGCCCTATCATGGAAACTTTTCATTTCTTTCTCTTTGTACTCCAATGTATGCTCAATCTTCAATGTCGAGGAACTTAATAAGGTTATCTAGTTACTTCATTCAATAGGTTATTTCATTTCGTTAGGAAGGCCAGATCGCTCCTCTTCACTGCATCCGTGCAATTTCAATGATTTGGGTCGTCCTCGGACATTTCGCATCAATTTTCACGGTTCTTGTCGGTTTGTTACTGTTCATCGTACAAGCGATCATTCAATCTTTCAGCCAATCCTCTGGATGTCTTTGCACTCGCACATGAAGTGACTACAGAAGTCATGTTGAACGCCTATTACGCCGTGGATACATTCTTCTTCCTTTCAGGACTGCTATTATCTTTCATTTGGTTTGTTTCAACTCCATCTTACATGGACTGCCTTCGCTCTTTCAGGTTCAAGAACTACAATCGTAGTCCTCGCGCCACAAACTCTCCACTGGCATGGATCATGTTCTACGTTCACAGAATATTGAGGTGTCATTTGATTCTCAATATCTAACAACTCCATCATATAGATTATCTCCTCCATACTACATCATGACTCTTTTCTTCACTTTTGTCTTCAAACAACTCCTCATTGACACTCCAATCAATATGACATCCCTCTACACTGAAGACTTTTGCAAGTAATATTTTCTTTTTACTGACTTAAAGAAGCCGTAAACCGAGTTGTCCCATCGAACTAGACGACTACTTTCAAAATTGCATAGAAAATTTCAAAGTGCAGCTATCGTTTCAAACTCAACTGATTTGCATGTGACGAGACGTCACGCGAGCCATTTTTTCGAATTCCCGCGCGGCCGATTCCAGGGAAGCTCCAGGGAAGTGCGGGAATTCAACTTCGAATTTGAATAAGGCGGCGAGGAAAGCCTTTTGAGAGATTAAAATTTGCGATCCTACATAATCGAACATGCTCTACAACGCTGCGCTTCCAGAATAGTTGACCCAGAATCTCCCCTGGCGGCTTCTTTAAGACATCGGAACAACAATCGTTGCTTGATATTTCCGCACTAATCTTCTTTCAGAAAGAATTGGTGGCTTGACCTTCTGTATATTCATAACTTCGTTGGTCACACGGAAGCAGTATGTCCTCCTCATCCTAAAGTAAACACGTAGTTATCTTTACAGTGCACTGGCTACTCTTGGTATTTGGACACTGAAATGCAGATCTTCATATTCACTCCCATCATATTACTGCCTCTCGCGATGAAGCCGGTCATAGGCAAGTTTCATTTCTTGGTCCATCTGACATCTTCGCAGGATTCATCATTGCCTTCTTCCTTCTTGTCGTCAGCACAGGAATCAATATCTTCCTTGTCTATTTCTACCATTGGCCCGTAAGTGTTTCCTCATGATAGACTAATCGAGGAAATATTACACAGACCAACGGAGCCTGGCTCTACACGCCCGACCCACTGGAAAGAAACTACAGGTTCGACATTTTGTAGAGTGCACTATACAATGAGTGTTACAGTGACTACGCCATGCTCATGTACGATGCTCCTTATATCCGATGCCAGGTTTGGATGCAAAGATTTCACATCTCATGAATAGGTCAATTGAGACGTACATAATCGGAATGTTGGTGGGATGGCTGTTGCAAAACAAACGTCGAATGAGGATAAACAAGGTCTCCCTATCCCTATTCATCATCCATGTACCCAATAGTCTTTCAGTTGCTCAACATCGTCCTGTGGGTGATGTCCCTTTCCGTTATGTTGTGCGCAGTTCTTGGTCTTCACGATCAAACCAACGGAGTTTACATGACTGTATTCTGGAGGTTTTTCCTTTCTCTTGATAGCTGACATGAACAGATAAATGGTTGCAGGGCGATGTACTCAGCATTGAGTCGGATTGGATTTGGTATTGGACTCTCATGGATTATCATTTCGTGCTATTACGGATATGGAGGTTCTATCATTCTAAAGATCAATAAGAACTGTCACTTCTTGAAGGTCCCTTCAACGATTTCATGTCTTGGTACATTTGGGCTCCTCTCGGTCGCATCACATACTGTACATATCTCATTCACGTTCCAACTATGATGATTCTTCTGGCCCAAAGCACCGACGGATTCATTTTCACCACTTTCTTTGATATGGTCTTTCTTGTCTCATTTCATCGCAGACACTGTCATTCAGTTCGTCTTTCGTTTCTTACCCATAGTAATCATGTCATTCTTCGTGGCCATATTCTGGAGTTCCCTGTTTGAATTGCCATTTGGAAAGGTCATCGGACAAGGCTGAACAGGGAAATTATTGTGAATTCAGGTAGAAATGTTGCTCATTGGTGATCTGCGGCGGAAGGAAAACAATGATTATGCAGAAAATGGCATGGGAGATAGGAAACAGGTATATCGACACTTTCTGAGTCGTAATAAGAACATTATAACGTGCCTTACCTAGGTATACGATATCACGGCAAAGAATGAAGATGTTGAGAAGAATAACGAAGCATGGGGATAACATTTGTTAGCCAGCCCAATTGTTCGTTGTTTTGTTTGAGAAATTCGTACATCATAAGAGGCCGGTCACGTAAGCGGCGAGACGATTTAGCGGATTGTGGCCAAATTCCCGAAAGTATTTTCGATTTGCCTGAAATTAAAATATGTCACTCTACTAGAGCACCTTAGAACCCCTGAGAAGTATGACACCTC
>JACMIF010003096.1:0-15626 GCA_014805445.1 Diplogasteroides magnus
TATATGCGCAGCGCGCCTTTGCCTTAGTTACCACTTCAGTGATATGTCTAGCGAATGATAGTTTGTTATCATAGGTGACACCAAGATCACGGAAGTGATATTTGAATATACTATTCAAAGTCGCTTTCACAACATATTGAAACATATTTCACGCGGGCTTCAGCCGTCTTTCATAACTGCGTCCCCCGAGGAATGCGATGAGGACTTCATCAATGTATGCATGTTCTCTGCAAGGAATTGTCACTCTAGGGAAAGTCTCTCTTTTTCTCTGTCGTCTCTTCATCTTGCACTGTCTATCCTACACAGGGTTGCATAACAGAAACCAAGGAGTCAAGCCGTATCTTCTATCTGTTCGAGGTCGTCTTTTCGTCTACCCTTGAGTCCTTATTAAACGCGAAAATTGTCTGGGTATCATGTCATCAAGTGACTAAAGGGACGGGCGGCTTGTTGTGAAACTCAATTACTTGTATTGCGCAACGTATTTTATTCTGCAACATTGTTTCTCTAAATGCTTCCCCTCAGAATAGAGAAAGGCGAACGCATTCTCTACATTTAATATTATTCACTATTTGTTCCGCCGTCAGTGAAGTTTTCACCAAATTGGATCATGGCCTGGCCATCGGCTGCTACACACCAGGTCAATGTTATTTAGCAGAAACTATTATCTGAATATTTTGCTCCAACTCCCGTTTACTTCCCATTCTGCATATCTGTAATGCCCTGAATCCCAGTGTTCGCATGCACAAAGGACAACATCTGGCGTATTACCGCCTTTTTTGCTTCGCTATTTTCCGCATCCGCGAAATAGAACAAGATGTTAAGAGACCGTGGCACACAAAGAGATTCCGTTTAAGAGTACAACATAGACACATTCACAACTGGTACCCCGTTTCTTTTGTGCAAACGATGTTCTCTCCTCTATGTATAACAAATGTAGTTTTGAAATGTTCTCTCTGTTCAACTCATCTGCCTAAATGACGTTGGTTAAAATGGAAAAAAAAGATTTACATATAGCTGTTTGCCTAGGGTTGAGATATGTTTCATCACATGTTTATAGTTACTTTTTTTTACTATTTATTTTGATTCTGAGCCCATTCGGAGTGTAAAATGAAGTCAGTTTAACACCGTTACTTTCTTTCAAATTCATGCGCGTTGGCCTTGAATTTGTACACATTTATCCAGTCTTGAAGAAATAGGTGTCAGTTCATAAAATAAAGTTAAAGCTAAAATTGTCTTCATTGCAACACTTCTCCTCCCAACTTCCGAGTCTCATGCGAACCCATCTCATCGAGAGACATAAATTACTGCAGCGCGTTCATTCTTCTGTTTCGTCCTCCTTCTCTCGAGTCTCGTTTTCATTGCGAAACGTTCCCTTTGAACCAGTAAATGAAAGTGCCTTGCAGTTATTCAATTCCTCTTTCCCGAGTGTTCGCCTTTTGTTCGATACTATAAATATTTATAAATGCAATGTAGCCATTTTCCGCTACTGACTATGAGTTGGCCCCCTTTCAGGACGATTAACCGAGCGAAAGATAAGAGCGTCATGGGTATTTGCGCCATCATTCGGAGCATCCTCTCTGTCCCTCTATCCAATGCACCATTATGGCGCAAATATCCATGGCGCCCTTGGCTTTCACCCGTCGTGTCACATGTACTGTGAAATGGTCTAGATAGATATTAGTTACTATGGTTTAAATAAGGCAATTAATTGCTTTTTCATTCGCGTGCACTCGGCGGAAATTTTAGAAAATGCACTTTTTACCATTGAAACCCTACAAAAACCCTGTCAACATTAGTCGTTGCTCTTTGACGAACAGTCAACTTTTCCGCTAATGTTAGACAACCCAAGAAAGGGAAAGACGGAGAGAATGACTCATTATTTCGCTCCTTTTAGAAGGCGACGAAGATCGCAGTACAAGGTGATCTTACAGGTTTTTGACACGAACTGGGGGATAAAAGGTGACTAACGCTAATGAAAATATTATCATTTCGCCCGGTTGAGTTGTGTTTCACCATTGGGATATTACCGCTTTATCAGCGTTGCCGTTGATCTTGACCCTACTGGTTTTTAATCACAGAATTTATTCGGACTCCAAGAAGAGCTAATGTAAGCGCACTGTTTGTAAAAAAATTTATCAATATAAACCTACAACGAATCCATTACTAGCTAACGACAACATATTTTACTGACCCACTCTCATTGTTAATCTCCATGTTAATTTATGTTTCTTAATTTGTTGTTTAATTTATTTATTGTTTGCTTGTTCGTACAACATCTGACGTTTCGTAAATCGTTGATGTTAATAGTTCCACTTATGGTTAGAGAACACATCAATTTGAGAGAGCGCAGAGAGCGAGAGGAAAAAGCTGCTATATACTACAAACTCGCGCTGACAAGTTGTCTCTGCAGTGCCATTGAACATCTGGAGGATCCCATTCCCATCACTTCCTCCCTCCCAATCTGTTCCCCTCCGTACTACGGGATGTACTTTCTATTATGCATCCTACCCGAACTGTTCTACCCCGTACACACGTACACACGTTACGATTTTTGGCCGACCGTGTCTCTTCCGTTTTGTGTGCTATTTCGTCATATCTCTCACCTAAATGCGTGATTAAGCATATGTTTCACGCAGTCTACTTATAGGAAAAGTCAGATTCCGAGTAATCCACTTGCCGTGTTTCATCTGGCCAGAGCGGTCGTTCCACCGCTTTCTGACCCAGACGAGAGACAGTGGAGACGCGAGAGAGCATGTCAGACAGTTAGAGAAATCACTCCTTAGTCGTTAGAGAGTCCACATTGAATGAGATCCAGAGGGGCTAGTCGGAAGCTGCGGATGTTGTAAACTTCCCTGCCAGATGAACAGGAGTCGTTTTTCGTCTCTTTTCTCCGCTGAGCAGTTGTCTTTTGGAGAAGACACTT
This sequence comes from Diplogasteroides magnus, assembly GCA_014805445.1. NCBI lineage: Eukaryota > Metazoa > Nematoda > Chromadorea > Rhabditida > Diplogasteroididae > Diplogasteroides > Diplogasteroides magnus. The sequence goes on from JACMIF010003096.1 coordinate 2,924, forward strand.
GTTTAGCTAATCATTATGCGCAAAATTTCTCTCTAAATTGGCTGCATTTGCATTTGAGATGATATTTACGGGCATTCAGCGACGAGGAGAGGTCAGAGAGAGAGAGTGCAAAAGACGTGGATAATGGCGCCGCTATGCCGAAAACGACACTTCAGCCGTGAAATGATGGCGTATTATCAATTTCACCATTATTACGCATCCTAACTGAACTGTTCTTCTAGTCTATTTATCTCACAGTTGAAACTTATCCCATAGCGACGAAATAGCACGTAAAAATGAGAGACCACGGTGGCATCCAAGTGTCAGACGCGTACAACGAATAACAGTTCGGATAGGATGTATAATATCACGCAAGTGCCCATGTCGCTCACAATCAGTTGTCTTCCAATGCGGTTGCCTCTCCTCTCCCAGACAACCGCCCTGATTGTGAGGAGAACAACGATGCCAAATTTACCCATCTAGAACCCCCTATCTTCCACCTGTCAGAGTTCCCCCCAGGGATTCACCCCCTGGGCTTAGGGTCCGTGGGAGAGAGAGGAGGAATGGAGAGGGGGAAGAGGAACACACGCGCCTGGCCAAACGAAATGTGTGACCATTCATCAGTGTGAAGAGATTCGTCTGCAGACATTTTCCCCTCTTTGTTCCCTTTTCCGCTCTCTCCCTAGTCAGAACAGATCGCTTTCCTGTGATATTAGTACGATTCTCGAACGCTTGGTTAGTCGAGTTGAGTAGACACTAGAGTCACTACTATTTTGCCATTGTCTATTTCACTCTAAAGATTTCCTTTGTCCCCTTGCTCCTGTCGCAGTCAGACGAATGATAAGAATGTGATTACGGAGAATTGACGTGCTTCCTTGTTTCTCATGTTTACTTATCATTAAGGTAAACTGAACTGAAAGTCAGCCTCTATATGTTGCGCGTGAAACCTATTCCAAATCACGACCAAATGCTAGAAAAACGACAAAATAGCACGCAAATGCGAGAGAGAACGTATTAGGACATTCAGTGAGGGTCCGTACTCAATATATCAGTACTGTTTATCTTAATAATATTGTCATTATTTTGAATCTTTTTCGATTGAAACGAGTACGAATCCTGTTGTGCATTCGATGAGGGGAGAAGACCCGTGATTATTCTCACCTGTCATTTTGCACTATTTTGAAGCAGTTGTCAAGGCACACCTTGCAAATTCTTTCCTCCTATTTCCTACTTCCACTGCAAATTCCTTGCGTTGCACTATGGTCAGTTTGACTACTGTGTTATGTTTCATGGCCACTATGTATCTTAAAATACATCCTCTGTGAAGCACAACGCATAAAGTAGTCGAAGAGTCAACCATACGTTGCATTATTTATCAACTGCCGCGTTCGAGGGATTATTTGCGCTTTGCGTCAGAATTCACAGTGAGCGCACAGAAAAATATCGCGAGTCCCCCCACCATTCAGTGTCAAACTTCGCTATATTAGCAGTTAAACTGTCAATACTTGCAGTTTGAAACTGATAGTGAATGGTGGGGAATTTGGCAACATTTTTTTCTGTGTGAGCTTGAAGAGAGGTCCGTTGCAGGGTTTTATGAACAGACGAGTAGGCATCGATTCAACGGAAAGATGATTCTACGGGTAATATTCGTTCTTTCCGCAGCGATTTCCCTCTCTGAAGCAGCGGACGTGAATGTTGTGAGTGCTTTTTCAACTTGTCATAAACTGTGCATTCCAAATTCGTCTTCTCATTAATTGATCAAGATACTGTTCACTAATTAAAAACAGAATATGAAACATATTTCAACCGGGTACCCAACTTGGAAGATTTGACGACAATAGTATGATCAATTTCGTTCAGAACGACTTCCTCACACGCTACGGTTACCTGGACGAGGATGCGACGAGGAGAGGAGGAGGTTGGGAATTGGAACATTTTCTTGCATTTTCCGTTTTATGAACTCTTTCATTGTTGTTTGTTGCAACATGCATACCTAAAAGTCCTCAAGGAGTTGTTTATCGACTTTAATCGAATCGTATGCTCACAATCAGTTCATTCAGGCGCAGCCCAACTCATCGACTGCTCAGCGGCGTTGGCCGAGTTTCAGGTTTCATTGAATTTGAACTGGGGTTCGCAGTTTGTATGCGAAATCGATTATGTTTCATTTACCCTATATATCAAAATTATATGGTATCCGTGAAACATACCAGATCTGGTATACAAACTGCCAACCCTAATTTGAACTGTACATTTACTTGGCTATTTTTGAAAAACTTTATTTTAAATCGATTTTATTTAAATTTTATATTTTGAGCGTCAATACGGTCTGACGGACACTGGAAGACTGGACGATGCGACTATTCGGATAATGAAGATGCCAAGATGTGGAGTGGCCGATAAAGGGTGAGATTGAGGGTGCAGGACGCCATGGATATTTGCGCCGTTATGGAGAGATGGACTGGCGCGCTTTGAAGACAGCTGCAAACATCGGTCTATTTCACCATAATTGCGCTCTTGTCTGCAACCCGAGATAGATTTACACAGGCCAAACGAGTGATTAATATTGATTTTTTCACTATGCTTAGACCTTGTGCGGTATTGACTAAATATATAGAGCACTGATTATATCTTTTGAATGAAACATATTTGTATAATAAGAATCGAACGTAAATTGCCAAAGTACAGCGCGAGCGTTTATATGGGGGTCGTGAAACATATTGTGCTAACAGATGGCTTCTCTTGATTTAAAGAAAGGATAAGATAAGGAAGACGCTGCATCCTAGAGAACGACTTATGGACTGACTTTTGTTTGTGCTCTCATTCGACCGTTCGTCTATGATAGGCGAAAAATGGTCCATAAGTCGTTCCCTTGTGCATGCATACTAGGGTGGGGCGTTCTGATCTCACCGACCGCGACGGAGTAAATGAGGGAGTGCGAATCCCTGCGAACCCCCACTCTAATGCATGCTCTATCTCGGCCACCTGTAATAAGTTATCATAGATTTTTGCAATTCAAAATTAAATTATATTTCAGCCGTCGTTCCAAGAGAAGTGTTGCAACTATGTGGGCGAAGGAGAAGCTGACATATTTGTGAGTCTTTTAAAAATTACCGCATCTGTTTCAACGTGCAATCCACGGTGATTATTTATTTATTTATTTATTTATTTATCATGCACAGGTGTGCAAGGGTGGGGATATTATAGGGAATGTCCGAAGCGATCTCACTCGAAAAAGCCTTTAGCAACTGCACATTATTATTTGAATTGTTTTTGGAAAAAAACATTTGAATAAACTATTTAACAGCTCCACAAAATTTCAAATCCTTATCAAATCACCATGAAACATATTCCATAGACGCACAGTTTATACGATTGCCTATTCAATTCTCTGCTCATTGTCAGAGGTCATATGCGAATTTCATTGCGCAAATGACCTTGAATAACCAATTTTTAACCTATGAGTAAGCTCCCCCGTTCAGCATCTCCTCAACTCCCTATTATCTGGATCGACGACTAGTAGAGGTCATCGTGTGGAATTCACTCGCACAATGGCAGAATATATCGAGGTACGGATATCAGGACTTGGCCCTTGGTTCAGGCCTAAGAAATGGAAAAGTCTACTTCTACAATAGGGGTTCTAAATCGGTATGTGTGCCGTCATTTTTCTCTGCTGCTCGGTAGGGGTGAAAAATTATACCGATTCTGAACAACCGTTCTGCAACTTATTATTATAGGTCCGAAGATGCAGATTTAATCATCTAAAACTAAACGGTTTTCCTTGGTTGAAGATCATTCTTATTGCATAATCAACACCGTCTGAGCTGTCACATATGAGCGACAACAGCGCAAAGAATAACTCATTCATCACCGCACATCAACTTGACATTCCAGGTTAAACTTCGCCCCTGCCCGGAGTGAGAGGGAAGCGGATATTGTCATTGGATTTCCGGTGAGTCGTCGTGTTCGTTGAAAATCTGACACTGCACTGACTATGCAATGCTTCGCACAAGCGCTAGGTTAGATTCAACCAAACTAAACTCAATTCTAAGATGGTCTATTTAGTCTTATTTTGGTAAGGAATTTTCGGAAATTCTAACATCCCAAATATCCACGCGGTGGTTGTCTATAGAAGTGAGATGTAGCCGCTCCGATAAGATTGGGAATTTCCGAAATGCTTTTCCTAGTCATGCCATAGGTTCAAGCAATTCAGGTTAGATGCCCCAGTTACCATAACTAGTGAACTGTTATAAGATCTTTCCCACTTTTAATGAGTCAGCTCTCAGTTTACTTCACATAACAAGTTCGGTAGTGTAACCTGTGCTGACATTGAGCCGTGATCTCATGATGAACAACAACTCTCGGTATAGAAGCGACAGTGTAACCAATAGCAAAGGGAAGATTGAATGTGTTTTGATCTGATGTTTAGCTAATAATGATCCTCTCGGACATGCTAACCATTTATGAAGGGTGTGAAACATATTATATCATTGCAATTTTCACACCCTATTGAGAAAGAAATTCCTATTGTTTATTTTGTAGAATGTTTGAAACATATATACACAGCATCCAATGGATAGCGAATTTACAGCGGAACAATATGTAGAATTCATCAGCATGTGTATTATTGTGGAAAACCAACTTGATATACAGGTTACATCCACTCCATCTGGCTGACTACTGCGTACTCTGTTCACGCTCGAATTTGCGTGCTATTTCGTCGTTTCTCTGACCGTTAGCCATGATTTTGAATAGGTTTCACATTCAACATATAGAGGCTGACTTTCAACTCCGTTTACCACAGTAATAGAGTAATGTTTTCTTTAAAATTATAATGTTATTTCTGTAACAAATAATATATGTTTATGTTTCAAAATGCGCATTTCAGCACCCTCAAGTGCACTCGAACTGCTCGTCAACCTTTTCTCCCGTTGACTTGGCCCATGCATTCTATCCTTCAGTTGGAAGAGTCCACTTCAATATGAACTTCGATTGGAGAGATCGTTAGTTTATAAATAATATGTTTTAGGGGTAACAGACGGATCGTGAAATTGCATTCTCTCTCTCTCTCTGCCCTCCATCGTGCATTCGTGTCTGGCGCATGGGAAAGATCACAAGGTGGAGTGCACAGAGAGATGGAATGCACTCGCACGCTCCATCTGCCACTCCTAATATGTTTCAACTCCACTATATTTACGCATCGCACTCATCGGAATTGCTTACAATGAGTTTAGTTTTTAAAAGCCGAAAAATGGTTCATCTTCCTTGAATGGAAATCGTTTTTCACTAAAAGATAATGGAGGGGAAACGAGGAATGAACTCGAATCGAATAAATGACAGGAGGGAGCGCCATGGACATTTACGCCGTAATGGTGAATTGGACAGATGAGACATCATTTCACAGTTTAACTTTCCATAGCATAATTATGGCACAAATATTCGTGGCAATCTTATCTTTCGCCCCTATTTGATATCTTCGAATACTCTTTATCGTTCATCTCCCTGGTTTCACTCTATGTTCAGGTACTCGTCTGGAGTCCGTCGCCCTGCACGAGTTCGGCCATTCCATTGGACTCACCCATTCACCCGATCCGAGGAGGTGAAAGAGTATGGGGAATGGAAAGAGTGGAGGGTGATAGAGTAATAAGGACGGTAATCACCGAAAGTCCGTAAGTGAAATGATTACTAGTGCGGTTTTACAAAGTTTACAAAATCATAAATAGGAATTCAATTGGACACTATATTTCTATAATCCTTTATGATGGATGTGAAACATATTTGAACCAGCACGAATGTTGACATGAAAACAAGGAAGTTCCGTTGTTTAGCATCATGTACGCCATGAACACTCCTACTCCCAAGCAGATAACAACAACGGAGATCAATGAGCTGAGGGAGAGTTACGGTAGGATACGGTATTGATTGGATTTACTGATTTGTTTAGTTTGGTTACTGTAGGCATAAAAGTAATAGTTGTTCTGATAAGTTGTTTCTATCATTAAAGAGCAGGAATTCATCTTAACATTTGGTTATTGATTGATTCTCAAACTATGATTACTGTGGCTTTCAAAAAATGAGGATTACCCTTACTTTCAGGAGCGAAGGAGGGCGTTCACTGGGTGGAGGAGGACCATGTGATCAGGGAGACGGAGCAGGAGGTGAGGTTACGGTAGATATCTAGAGATTACGGTAGTACAGTTTCGGTACTGTAGCAACTAAAATGAGTTCATCGTGCACCATGTTGATTATATGTTTTGAAACCATATTTGTATGTACGAACGAATACTTCCTCTACATCTGAATACTGTGAAACATACATGCACCATGTTCAGAGATCCTCTCCTCCTGACCCTTGCGCCGACCTGAGAATCGACGCTGCGATGAGGAGACGGGGAGATTACGTGTTCTTCAGGGTGAGATCAAACTACGAACATCAAGGATCACCGATCAAACTACATAGTTCAAAGTCCAATTCAGGGTGGATGGTTGTGGCGATTCACTCGCGACACTGCACGAGTGCAAGGTTTGGAGTTTTCGACCGAATTCTTTTTTTCTTTCAAAGAGATTTAGATGAACTATTGAAAGCTGTTTCTCATTATGACTAAATACAGTGCCTGAAACATATCTCACCGTTGTCAAAATGAGTTGAAAACCATTTTGCTTGCATGCGCATTCTAATGTCTCCATGAGTCTTAGTGACTAGGGGTTCTAAATCGGTAAATTTATCGTCATACTTCTCCGAAGCTCGGCTGTCTCTACCATTGGTAAATAACCGCTCTGCGGAGAAGAATGACGACGAATTTACCGATTTGGAGCCCCTATCAGTGACCAAAAAATTGAAAAAAAATGCGGAATTGCAGGCCCCTATCGCATCTCTCATTTCTACAAAGGAGTGGATCGAGTTGAGGCCGCAATTGAAATCGAGGATGAAGTCTTCCTCTTCTCAGGTGGGGTTACGGTAGAATTCATCCTGATTCAGGATCCGAATTTTTACTGGATCACTGCAATCCGAACTATTTTATGTTGTCTATTCACATAGTTTAGTGGATACCAGTCAAGCCAAGCCCCAAAAACTTTACATGTTACGGTCGAATTCGAATTCAAGTTCCTGACTCAGGCTCCGAACTCTTCATCGAGAAGCACAACCGTACGAGGGACGGCCGCATCTTCGGGAGTCCGATCATGTATCCGCCCATTAGCATCTCGAGGATGGGGATACGGTAAGTTACCGTATCCATGTCTACTAAACTACGGATGCATCCAGAAACGCGGACCGGATTACGACTGCCTTTGTCTGGCACGGTGTGAACTTCGAGGGCAAGCCTGGATACTATCTGGTGGATGACAAGGAAGAGGTTGGAGTTATGGTATTTGGCAGAGATGACGAAATACTTCCTGTTGATATTTTATCGTATTTATCAATAATAATGACTTTTGTATCTTCTGAACAATGATCGAACGATAGCTCAGAAGAGAACAAGAGATATTTTCGCTATTTATCAGAAACTGCTAAATGTCGCAACTTGCAGATGTTTTACCGCTTCGATCCCACCAAGCTCAAGGTGATGCCAAACTACCCCAAGAGGCTGAAACATCAGGTTTGTATTACATTTTCGGAAGCACAAGCGGGATTGAAAATATATTTCAAATAGAGTGATCAAGCATCAGTGAAACACATTTCAACCGGGTTTCATTCTAGTGGCCGGATGTTCCTCCCGATGCTGAGGCTGCCTTCGAATACGGAGAGAAGAATGGTGGGTGAAATACTGTAGATTAGGGATCGCAGTATGGAACGTTATTGACAGCCGTTCATTTCTAGTCGTTTAACTTCTTTCCTTGCGGTCGTCTCTCGCTTCGGCCGCAAAGAATGAACGGCTGTCAATAACGTTCCATATCCCTATTGTAGATGGCTCTAGCTCTAGTGTATTGAAATTGCTCCCTCTCGAGTGTTTGAACTAACTGATGAGGTGCAAATGCACTAGACAGAGGAATAACTTCCGATAAATACCGTAGTCATATAGTCCAAAAGGGTCAGATTTATGTCAAATTCCCTTCAGACCTCATCTTTGTCAAGGACGGCATGGCGTATATGGTCAACATGACTTCATCCGGGAGGTAATCGGAACTTTTCGTTCCGTTTGTTTTCTTCAGTTGCTATTTGAACTTACTCTGTTTAGCACGAGACTCGCTGAGGGCTACCCTCGCCCGCTCGCTTCGCTCTTTCGCTACTGCGACGGACGGACACCGCCTGCTAGGGAGCACAATCATGGTACAGAGTTACTAGATTTAGCGAGATAGTTGGATTTGCGGTCTTTTTCGAAATGCAAAGAATTAGACCGTTCCTCTCTCCGGAAATGTCATCTGGACAATCAGGAGAGTGGAAGGGCTCTAATCTGACCCACTTTACCGGTTTTGACCTACGGTACTAAAGATACCGTAATCTTCATTCGCTATTTATCGTAATCGTTCAGAGCACCACCACAAGCACCATCATCATCATAATCACCACCGCCGGGAGAAGGAAGGTGGAATGACTCCGGATTCCCAAGAACGGATGCATCTACGGGCGAAAAGGCTCAATTTCTCCTCGTCCACTATTTCATGGGTCTCTTTTACCACTAGCCTTATTTATTTCCTGTTGATATAGTTCTAAAGAGTCTTGTTCTTTCTTCAATAACGGAGCTTACATACAACGCCAAAAAATCAAAAGCCTTGCCAATTCACTGCTTTATTACCGCCATAAGGGTCTACAAATACTTCTATATGCCTTTTGATTTATGAGACAATTTAATTTTCGTTTTTTCCGGGTACTATTTTTACTCACTTGCCAAACATTCGAGTTGTGTTCCTGTACATATTCTTCGATCGTGTCAATCTTATTACTTATTTCTTTGTACCCAGAAGTTGATATTGATGTTACTCAATAGATTGTTGACTACAAACTTTTTGTTAGTAATGCATAATTGACTGAGATCTACAATACTGCGTTCTCATAATTTTTGATCCAGACTCTCCCGACTGTTTTTTTTAAAAGAAATCTCTGGTGTTTTAACTTCCAGTGGCCATCCGAAGAAGTGGAGAGAAGACGACTACATGTCTTGGCTCAACCAAAGGGGTCCCGTCAACCGACATACGGCAACGGAGATGCATCGGTGTCGGATACCAGGAATTCCCACCCAAAATTTTGGCCGAGACGGTGAAGAAACAGCTTGGGGCGATGATAATTAATCAGAGCTGATTCCTAATTATTCCTTCTGGCGGATGATATGATGCTCCTCGAGCTGGATCAAATCGCTGTCAGGAGTATTTTGCAGCAAACAGAGCGTGTATAGGTTGAATCTGAGATAGGAAACGGATAGAAAACGACTTATGGACCATTTTTCATCCGTGAGCATCGGTAGTCATTCTCTCTCGTTCAGCGTAGACGACCGATCGAATGAGAGCACAAACAAAAGTCAGTCCTAGAGCCGTTCCATAGCCACGGAACATGTGCCTCGGCTAAGGCTATCAAGAGACTCGCCTGAGGACAAGAACATACGTTTAAGTCAAGGCAAGTCATGTTCTTTCACTGTCGTTCTAACATTTCCGAAAAAAATTCGTTTGTGATGTTTTTATGCGTCTCATAGTCGTGATTAACAACAATATTCGCTTTATTCTGGGTGGTTATAGCTATGCGAAAATTCATTCTACTTACTACACTTCCCAATTTAAATGAACGGTCAGTATGCACATGTCACCAGAGAATTGTTGGGAATCACCACGTTGTTCAAAGTCCATATTTCGTCTTTCGAGCATACGAGATTTGTGCCCATTTGCCATGTGCCTTTCGAACCGTGATACACCTGTAAATTCGCATTTACAATATAAAATAGGGTGTGGCTCACATAAAGAGTTGACACAGGGTCAGAGTTGCAATACAAGGTGCGTTTACAATCCTCGTACATGGCCGCTGAAACGCCGCTGCAATATGTGTGCTTGGGCGGGCACTTAGGAGTTTCGGCATCTTCAAGATCCTTGCATATCGGGCAATCTGATGAACATTTTTGTCAATTAAAGCAATAAAACACGTTCTCAGTATTATTGTGGTAAACGGAGTTGAAAGTTAGCCTCTATATGTTGAGCGTGAAACCTATTCCAAATCATGGCTAATGGTCAGAGAAACGACGAAATAGTACAGAAATTGGGGAGTGCACAGTCGTCAACCAAATGGAGTGTGTGTACTCGGAATATCAAGTTGATTTTCCACAATAATAATAGTGAATTTGACACTCACGCAGTCGCAGTTGGTTCACCACGGCAGCTCGAACCTCGTCAACTTTTCCTGCCTCAAGCTCCACTTTGCCAATGACTCCCGACGCCCTCTCATTGATTTTGATGTGTTCATCTACAGTGCAATAATAATGCCACCATTTTAAAGGAGCCGTGCTGCGAACTGCGTTAATTTGAATAAAATCGATTCTCAGCTTTTCGACGCTCTTACAAAGCTGCAAAAACGAGATATCCCCCTCCCTGCGGAAAATATAAAGCATATCTCACAGTGGAAGCGAGAGAAGTCTCTCGACTCTCTCGCTTTTACTTTCTCTCTCTCTCTCTCTCTCGTATTTTTTACACTTGCCTGATGATTTGATGGCGAAACATATCTTCAAACCTTGGCAGTTTCAAAGGTACAACCTTGAAGTGCTTGCACACGCAATTCAAACGCGGTTTCGCAATATATGTCCCTTTTGGAAACAGGCTCGTGTGCGATGCTCGGGGGAGTTAAAGTCGTCTCAAAAATCCGTTTAGATGTCTACGACCGAAGAGACTGGGGGCTGAATAGAATTCACGTTGCTGACACCCTGATACCTTTAAATCGATAATATTTCAGCGGTTCGGAAGCTTGTGTGGAATTGAATAGCCGCGGGTAGACGACGCGTTCCGGTCATTGCAGTCATTCTTCTCCGTCGCGCAGTTGCCTCATTCATCATAGTCTATGAGTCATAGACAACGGACGGCGGAGAAGAATGACGTCAAATGTGCCGTTTTTGAACCCCCCGATAGATAGTAAGGCGGTGCGGATAGGGGTTCCAGGGTGCAACACTTAATTGACTGGTCTAGCAATACAACTGTATTCCACGAAATAACGCATAAGTAAAGTGTCGCAAATCATTCGGAACCAAGCTGAATTAATTGTTCACTTTTAATTTGTTCCGCATATTTTCGATGTTTAGTCTACATTCCTTATGAGATTTAAAGAATATTGTTCATGATTCATATGGAAACGTACAAGCGGCAACGACATGTCATAGCATGGCGCAGTGGATAGCGAGCTAGCTTTGCAATCGGGAGGTCAAGTTTCGAGTCCCACGAATTGAAAACTCTTTTGAGCTTTTAGAAATAATTTTTAAAGTATAATATAATAAATGAATATGACATTTATTCCCTGTAATAGTTGCCAAGATTGAATTTTCTAAATATAACATCTTGAAATAAATTTTTCATTAGATAGGCTCTAATGAGTGAGATGAGGGGAGAGGGGAGGGAGAGGGCAGTCCCATCTTTCGGGTCATTTCCCTTGATACCTCGCGGGCTACTTTACAAGATATAACAGTGCAGGAAAATTATATCAGCAAGCAGCAAAAACGATGTTGTAATGGAGTCACAAGGCTATAATTTGAGCCCACTTCTGACTTATCAAAACAATTTTGGTCGGGCACCCTGCGGTCCTTACGTAAATGAATGCATTATCTATACGCCCCTATTCCTTCCGTCGTCTATGATTGAATGTAAGAGACAATCGCTCTGATCAGATCAGCAGAAGGTAGAACACACAAATTTTTTGATTCCTTACTTGAACATTTGGCTGAAGGAAGCACATTTTGGATGAAGTGCTGAAAGATAAATATTTACAGGAGAAATGCGGAAGAAAATTGTTCTCAATAAGGTAAGGCGCAAAGGTACACGAAGCGCTTGTATTTCACTGCAATGATCACCTGGGAGTGCTCGAAAGTGCAGCGAGTACTGTAAACATTTCCAAGAGTTTCGCTAGGACGACCCTCTTCTTCATCGCTGGAGAAGGATGTATTAATGTGGCAGACAAGCCATGAAAGAAGGATGAATTTTATATCTTAGCAAACGCGAAAACATTGAATCGAGGCAACGGGAACAAAACAAAGGAAGATGATCCCAAGTCCAAGTCCTAGATGAAACAAATGCACACTTGAAATAATGTAAAATGGATCACAATTGCCTTTACAAGGTCATTCATTGTTTTCTGCATTTTGTCTGCAGCTTACAGTGATGCGGATTCCAGCTCTATGTGCGGGTATCACAGGGATACCCCGCGATACCCCCCGTTCCCGCAACGAAATAACTTTGTTTATAGGAAAATTCAAAATTTCTAGTTTGCACCGGTCGACGCAGAATACAATTCTCTACAGGATAGCCTTCTTGAATCATTTCAAAAACAAATTATTCCTATTAAAATTAACATTTTTCAAATAAATCGCTCATAAGTATTTCCTGTGAAACATATAGTTGCGCTCTCCGTTACAGGGGATTAACCAAGCAACGGAGAGCGCAACTATATGTTTCACAGGAAATACTTGAGCGATTTATTTGAAAAATGTTAATTTTAATAGGAATAATTATTTTTGGAATAATTCAAGTAGGCTATCCTGTAGAGAATTTTATTCTGCGTCGACCTGTGCAAACTAGAAATTTTGAATTTTCCTATAAACAAAGTTAT
>JACMIF010003097.1:0-15621 GCA_014805445.1 Diplogasteroides magnus
GGTGTTATTGTTAGGCCGAATTTCTTTCAAAAATTCTAGCTACTTCCAGGTGAGGAAATAAAATTCGCGTTGTGTTACACCAGAAGCGTAATTTTTTGTAGAACACGACAGCATTTTTCCGATTCTAAGAAAATGCATAGTTTTCGAGAAAAAGTCCAGGGGATGTCAGGGGATCCCCCTTTGCTTGGGGGATTGGGCTGGACTGTATAAGCTTCTTGTAGAAAAGGATAATGAAAATATTACCTCTAACTATCTAAAACAATATAAAAACTTATTTATTCGTTGGTTTCTCTTCAATCTACACAGAAAGCGTCTTCTAACGATTGTATCATTTAGCAATTATCTTTCAATATCTCGTGAAACACAACACAATCGGAATAAAACCCCATGTTTTCACTTTCATTTAACCATTGTGGCGTAAATATCTCACCTGTGTGAGCATGCAATCGGTCGAATGGCTGTCATCTGCTGTTGGGCAGGCACACGGACGGCAGGAGCCGAGTTCGCCTAAAGATCAGACCACAAACTACAAAGATCAAACTACATCGACTAAAGATCAGATTACAAACTATAAAGATCAAGCTACAGAGACTAAAGGTCAAACTACAAGCTACAAAGACCGAGCTACAGAGCCTGAAGATCGGACTACAAACTACAGAGATCAAATACAAAGCGTTCGGTCGAAGTTCAAACTACAGACATTAGGCTACGGAGAGCGTAGACCAGACTACAAACCTCCGAGGGAAGGGTTGCCGTGGAATCCCTGCTTGCATCGTTCGCATCGTGCACCGGTTGTGTTATGCTACAAATACAAGAATGAGACATTGATCGAAACATCAATAATATTATCAATATGTTACCTGGCAATTCGTACATTCTCCAGTCCACGGATCACAAGTAGTCGAATGTCCCTCGCACTCGCACTTCACACATTGACCACCGTGGAGTTGATTGGCCACTCGGCGGTAGCCGGAGATACACGACTGGAAAACAGGAGATTAAACTACAAAAGTATAGATTGATTTTATTTTTTATTCATCGTTGATGAGCACAGCAACTGTGGAAATAAATAGCTTGGGCCTAAATAACAGCCGTGAAACATATTTAGATTAGCAGTCTCTATTATACCTCGCAACTGCGTCCGCCGAAGTTGTCCGGGCAGGTGCAGACCTGAAAGAACTTCGGGTTAAAACTACAAAGATCAAAGATCAAACTACAAAGATCAAAGACCAACCTCGACTCCTCTCATCTTCGTATCCACAGGGAATGGATTCAGGACGTCCTCGGTCTCCTGCAGGATCAAACTATAACTGAGTCCAAAGATCAAACTACAAACCTTCTTCTCCTGCTTCTCATTAGCCGTCAGTAGAACAGCGGTGTCGAGCTTCAAACCGGAGATGCTGGAAAAGATCAAACTATAGTCGATGCTGATCAAACTACAAACCTGGACTGTAGCTGCTGTTGGTTGTACATGGCGCGCACCATGAACAACTTCACGTCAGCAAGAGCGCGCATCATGTCATCCTAAACAGATCATAAGATCAAATTATAAAGATCAGAGATCAAACTACAAACCTTCGCAATTGGTCTCCTTGTCTCTGCATTGTACCATCCATTGGTTTCTCTCAATGAAATCACGACAGTCATATTCTCTCGTGGGAAGAAGTCTTGACGAGTGTAGTGCTCCAGTTTGGCTCCATTACCCTGGAAAGATCAAAGATCAAACTACAAGGTATCGAGAGTAAACTACAAACCTCAATGACGAGATCTGGCAGAGGAACGGACTCGCCCTGTTCCGATGGCACGTAGTACACGTAGTAGTGCAGTGCTCCTCCGTACGAGTTCATCTGAAAAGGTCAAACTACAGAGTTCAAAGATCAAACTACAAACCAAATTTCCGGTGAAGTTTGCGGGTGCCTTCCAGTAGTACAGTTGTTTGTCTCTGAAATGAGTGGAGATCAAACTACGGAAACGAAAAGACCAAACTACAGACCTGTTCTGGTTGGAGTTGAAGAGTAGAACATCTCCGTTCTCGGATTCGGGTCTGACATCTTTACCACCGAATCGATCGGTGAGGTTCCATCCGAGGTTCGACGCGATCTAATGCAAAATGTCGATAAGAAGTACTTTTTTCAGTTTTTTTTCCTACCTTTATACACAGAATAATCGATAAATGTTGATTACATTGTGAAATAAGTACAATTCGGTCGTGAATTATCACCTTTCCCGTCACGAAGGGCATCTCAGTGCAGTTGTTGGAGAGGCCGAAGCAGAAGCATTTCTGGCATCCTAGAGGATTGTCTTCGGAAAGGTGGATGTAGCCTGCAAATCGCGATTTCGTAACTATTTCGTAATGCGTTGCGGTCGCGCCGCGGTCATTTCGTAGCTCACCGGCCTTGCAGCGGTCGCAGTAGAGACCCTCGACGTTGGGCTTGCACACGCAACTGGAATGATTAGATGATTGTCGCTTTCAATGATCATTTCTCGCACCTCTCAGTTGTCTTATGCGTCTCTTGAAACATATTCTAATCAGATGAATTTCAATTTAGCAATTGACGTGTAACGACAGATTTTTGTTTAACTCAAAACTGTGGGAAACGAGGGAAATTCGGGAAAATGAACGCAAATGTGTGAATGATCTTGCTAGTCTGTAACTGCGTCGGTTCATTGACGCTTACTGGCAGAGATGAGTTTGTTTCCGTAAAATTGTTGTTCGTTTTGATCTTGACTTGATAACTTGTTTTATTTTCATATTATCAACCAACTATTTCTGCAGTTCTTGAAACATATTTGATCTTAATGTCAAAAATCACTGGATACTATATTTTTTAAACGGTCAGACCCCGTGTCACACTCACCTCTCTCCTTCGCAAGTGTCGAAGTTGCTGCTACCTGCCTGGTTGCACGGGCACGGCTCGCATTTGGGGTAGTTCCTGAGGGTTACGGTATTAATGTCGATTACTGTAGTTCAATTGTGCCAAATACCTGAATCCCTTGGCGCATCTTTCGCATCGTCGCCCTCCGAATCCCGGCTTGCATACACAGTCTCCAGGGTGCTAAACGCCGCAAGTTACGGGAGATAAATGTATGTGGAACGGAGAAACGAGCGGAACGTAATATTCACCAGTGAGTCCCTGGCCGATTGGTCGTCTCTGATGCAGTTAGTGTGCTCAGATCCCACGGGGTCGCAGTCACACGGGCGGCATCCGTCCTCAAATTGTTAAATTGTGAATTTTGAAATTGTGTACAAATTGTCCTCAAATACTTATTATTAAAATTCAAGGTAACTCACCAGCAAGGTAAAAACGTTGCATTTTTCTTACAAGAACAGTACTAAAACGTGATCATTTTTGCTTGAACATCCACCTCATGTACTGGAGTTGAAACATATCCGATTCAACTCATTTTCGAAAATTCCTTTGGGATGAGTTGGAAAATGGCTATTTCACATTTCACAACAGTGATATCCTCGATTCATGTTCAATAGAGTGATTAATTTTCTTCTGTTTTTCAGAGAATCATTAATGAATAAATAGAACATTTGCGATTCGACAGAACGCATCTAACGCCAAATAAGCGAATTAAGGTTTGTTAGTAAAAAAATCTGCATATTTCAACACTCTGGCGCAATATCCGTTGCGTATGAGGTGTTCACAACCTAATGTATGAGGCGCTAATATGAGATTTGCTTTCGAATCTTTTCCTTGTTGTTGTGAATCAATGATAAAAACTAGGAGCAAACAAAATATTCCTACTCGATACATTCTCCCTCTCACCTCTCTGTAGTGCGAGATTCCTGACGGTCTGTAGAATCCTTCAGCACATTTCTCACAGTTGAAACCAGCAGTATTGTGCTAAAACACTTCTTTTGAATATCAATTGGTGCGGTACGAGCGATAGAAAGAGGAATCGTCTTTGAAAAATAGAGTTGTCTAATATAAGGACTGTGAAGCATATTTGTTCATACAAAACTTGCGCTCAAAAAACGAAATTTACACTAAATAGTGATTAGCAGTTGGTTATCGTTGAAACAATCGAGAAAAAGTATTCACTCTGCAATCTACGCATCGTCCTCCGCCCTCGTAGACGCCCTCTGGCGTCACACTCCAGTTGTTCTGGGCCACCTTTAAGAAGACATTTGAATTCGCGCCTCAATACTGGCGCCAAATTCAAAATTCAAGATCACCTCTTCGTCGTACTCGCAGCGGTCTGCGTGGTTGAAACACTGGCACTCTGAAATATGGATTCTTTATTTGAAAATAAATTTGAATTCCCGCTTCTTGGTAAATATCACAAGTTGGAAAATGAGATAAATAGCAGAAGTCAATTACGTTGGCAGATGTTCGGCAGGTGGTTGGTTCCTTGCTTCCATGGCAGTTGATTGAAGAGAGGACAGCATCTGAATATTCATATTGTCAATGATTCACACCAGACGGAATCGAAAATTAGTTGATAACTATCACAATTCCGATGTCCGTCCTAGAGGAACGAATAATCGCTAAACATCGTAAGTCTCACCGATTGCACGACTCCCCACAAGTGTTGTGACGGCATTCGCACTTGAATTGCTGAAAACGCAATACCTTTGCTTCTATTATGCATCCTACCCGAACTGTTATACCCACTGGGTATAACAGACCCAGTACACTCTTTACGTTTTTGACCGACTGTTTCCCCATTCTTCACACTATTTCGTCGTTTCTCTAACCCCGCAAACGTGATTTAGCATATGTTTCACACAGACTACTTATAGAAAATCTGAATCTGACAGAGAATATCAGTTCAGTTGTGATGCATAAAACGAGAGGCAATATTAATGATCTACGTGAAACATAGTCTTCATCACAAGCCCTGTTTGAATTCTTTCTCGACTAGGGATCGCATTATCGAACGTTATTGACAGTCGTTCACTTCTAGCTGTCTAAATCGATTCCTAGCGGTCGTCTTTCACTTCGCAGAGACGGCCGCCATTGCCGGCTGTCAATAACGTTCCATAATGCGATCCCTAACCTCGACCGCCTTTCACTCACCCCTGTGATGGGATCGGGTGGACAACTCTCAGCGTGTCCATAGCAAATGCACTGGCCACCGATTGAAATGTCGGAGATGGAGTAGTAGTATCTGAACAAAAATAACAATTGCGCCACCACGAGGAATCGAACCAGGAACTCGCAAATGGTACCCCGTGTTTTACCACTACCCCATTTTTTTTCCATTTTCAAAAGATATGTAACTGTCCTCAAGGGGGATCGAACCCTTGGCTTCGAAGTTAATGGGTCGAGTTCGTAACCACTAAGCCACGCTCACCTCATTGTGACGGACTTGTCCAGCTTGTGGCTTCGCTGGTTGATGATCATGAGATCAGCATTGAGTGTGCGCAGTGAGATGAGACGGAGACGGACGTAGCGAGTACGCGTGAATCGCTAAACAATGGAACTTTTTGGAAGATGATTGTGTGGAACGAATATGGAGAACAAAAATTAACTACAAAATTTCAAGACTAAACGAAAACAAATGTGTTTCAAAGCAATAATAAATATGACAATTTTATTCAGTTGGACTCAATTCGCTCGCAAAAAACAACAGTGCGAGATAAGGCCGAGATACAAATGCTCAAAATAGAAATTCCAGCAAACATCACAAGTTTTCTCACCTGTATTGCTTCGCTGGGTTTCTCAACTCCAGGCCTTCCATTCACGAGTGAAGTGTGTATCTCTCCCTTCTCCAGAGGCAACATTTTGGAGTACTCGGATGTGCAGATGACCTGAAATCAACCAGTAAAGTCAAGTAAAATCCGTCAATATCGAATACTTTTGCAATACATACCGTTCAATACATTTTTATGGCTCACTCGAAAGATATTAAACAAATTGTAACTAATTTGCCCTCGAGATTTAACGCCAACGTAAACTTTCAAATATTTTTGAGAAATTCTGAAATGTGAGAAACTAGTTTTTCGACAAAAAGGCAAGAGCGCCGCGGACATTTGCGCCATAGCGATGAAATGGACAGAAACGCCGTGAGAAAGCTGGGAAAGATGACGCATCTGCCCAATTAACCATTATGGCGCATCTGTCCATGGCTCTCCTGTCTTTTGCCCCCTCAATTCACCTCATCATCCTTCGTGAACCTCGGGACTCCGGTGGACGCGGGAATTCCGAATTGTCTCATGCACTCTGCATCATTAATCGCGTAATACTGCCACGGCTGCCACGTGACACCGTCAACGGACTAAATAAATACTTCTATTGTACAAAATGTAGTAACATTACCAAACATGATGAAAAACTAATAGCAAATTACTAACAAGCAGATATGTTTCAAACACATATGAAAAGGTATCAATATGGAATTGTTGCAGTTGAAACTTCCATTTGTTCCCGAACATAAACAACATAAAAATTCATACCTTCTCCAACACCCAGGTGCCCGGTCGTGGAGAATTGCCCATCTTGATGATGACGTAGGCCACTTGGTACTCCTGCAACGAATGCAGGGGTTACGGTAAGTCATTGTTTATTGATCCTCCATCCGAATACACCTATTGCTCATGAAACATATGTGCTAAGACACGATTTCTCGAATATCTATGGTTAGAATTACTGTAGCAGTTCAATTGGGTCTGCCCACCTGTCGCAGATCGATCGTGATGTTCGCTTTCTCGTAGTTAAGTCCATTGGCGAGTGAAGGAGATTGCCAGTGCCTTCAAGTACAATTGCACTTTGACCATTTCATTTTGTAATTCATTGGCAAAATACCTCGACAACTATCTTTTATTTCGGTAATTTTTTTATGTTTCACAGCGATTAAAATAGGTTTGAATCGACCAATAGTGCGTTTTCGCTATGTCTTAGGGCTCGAATATAGAGATGTGCTGTAACAGATTCGAACTGGGCAAGGGAGATGTCTACCCAGGTTTCGAAACTCTAGACGAAGGCTGATCGTTTTCGATTTTTTCGGCTCTGTTGTTGAAGTATGGTCAGAAGGGAAAAGTATGCTCCCATAGTTCATAGTTCCATGTGGCCATACTTATTTTGGGACCATACTTTTCCATTTTGACTGTACTTCGACAACAGAGCCATTGTTTCTCCAACTTCGAACACCACATGTGCGTCACTCACTTCAACGTTCCATCAATTGCGAACTCAATCGGATGCCTGTGTCTCACATCATTCGCATCGCACACGTCGCATTGCGGGGAACTGCAAGGGATTACGGTAGTTTAACTGGATCAGAAACACAATAAAACTCCATACTCGAGTCCGTTGTTGGTCGTCCGTAGGAGGACGTGCTCGACCAGCTTGCAGTACTCCTAAAAGGAAGATTACGGTAGTTCAATCGGGTCAAATCCCTTACTTCAATCCGATGCTGTCCACAGGTTGACGTTGCCTTGATCAGGGCGTTCGTGGCGAGATTGAAGATGTTGGGGAAGAGACCCTTCTCTGAGATGTTACGGTTGTCTACGTTTGTCAGATCAGGTCTTGTAGGTCACATAGTTGTGTCAGATAGGGATTTCTAACACGATAGAAAGCTTCATTTCTCATTCGTCTAATCTAGCCTGAGCGGTTACCTAGCTGCTCTCCGAGTGGATTAGACGAATGAGAAATGCACTTTACTACCAATATAGAATCCCTAGTGTCAGAAAGGACTTACTGTAGTTCGAAGAGTTTGTAAACAGACCTTCTTCAGTCGCAATAAATTCCTGATAGGAGTCAATGGGCTCTTCGTTGATCAGAGTGTTGTTATGGTGGTAGGTGTCATAGGAATACTGTAATATTGATTTTATTTTTGACAACATACATGTCCTCAGATCAACATAAGAGCCATCTCAACTGTCTGATAAATTGCGTGTGAAACATATTTGGCACACATGACATATCGTTCGTGAAAGAAGAGGCGACTACTCAAGATTACGGTAGTTCAACCCTGTCAGATACCTGATTGTGTTGTCCCATGCTGGTAGTTGCCAGCAGGGCGTAACAGAGTGCAGTCAGCCATCCCCCTCTCGGTCCAGGTGGGTCGCCCGGAGGCGCGCGGCCGCAGTCGCGCATGGCTGTCGGGGTACTGTAAATCGATTACGGTAGATCAAATCCGCCGAAAACTGGGTCATTCAACACACTGTAAGTGGACACGGTCGATGGGCCGCAAAGCATGAAAAAATGGGAACACCCTAGACACATAAGATCGCCTGTTTACGAAATTTTTCGGCGCATGGACTTTTACAAGCCCATTTCAAAACGTAAACTCGATAAAGCAAGCTCAGCAAATGTGAGCTGGGTAGCATTGGCAGTCTGTATACGAGATCGGTTATGTTTCAATGTTCCGATACAACATTGTTTTGTAGTTGTCGTGAAACATAAGCAATCTCGCATGCTTGCTGTCAACCCTAACCTGGGGTGTGGGTAAATATCGCGAATACTATCAATGTAGCAGGCGGTTTGTCGGCACTGTTGCAGCCTCTTTCCATCTTCTCTATCACTCCCCTCCATCCCCCCCAAGAGACAACCGGCCACGGGAGAGGATGGGAGACAGAGTGACTGTCCTCATTCTTATCACAGCTCTAAAGGGGTCCGAGGGCCACGAAAGGTTGATACGAGGGTATTCTATCCTGCCAAACATCTTCCCCGGGGTCGTCTATACTCTTGAGAAACAGCAGTCGGGGTGAGATGAGGAAGGTTGGAATTGTGATCTACGACACCCTCAGAAGAGACTTGCGAAGTACGGAGCAGGTTTGATGAAAAGTGAGATAGGTTTCAATCGTAGCATTTATGCCGATTCAGGTAAACTTCGACAATAGCCCCTTTGTTACTTTGATTTGAGAAGTTAAAATACAAAATCAATGTCTGGAATTACGGAGTAATTAGATTTAGCAGAGAATAAGAGGGAATTCAATTTTCAACATGAATCGGATGGGATTGAGAACGAAGGGTGACAAATGTGCAAGTTACATGAACATTTGCGCTAAAACAGTGATATTAGCGCTCTCCAGTTCAGTACTCTTGCTTACAGTTTAGCGATATGGCACAAATATCCAATATTAACGTGAATTGGTCAATAATGCGGATCGATTGTCAGATGAGAGAGATATAGAGGAAATCTCAACAGCGGCATAAGTATTTAGATCAGCTTACAATTCAAAACCTTAGCGTTAGGTGATACCTACGCACACGTACAGTAATGAATTGTTACGGAGACTGTGCCAGACGCATTTGAGCCACAATGGTGAAATGTTCAGATGGTCTAAGATCTTGAAGGCTAACCATCATCATCATCATCATCATCATCACTATAGCGCAATTATCTATAGTATTCCTGCCCTGCGAATACGATCATGGTAAGAATTCCCAATCCTTTGGAAGGGAGAAAAATAGCGAAAGGTGGAATTGAATGTTGCGAGACAGGGGGACTGTACCAGTGTTGGCACTGTGAATACCTAATTCATTCGTCTTCTCTGTGCTCTCTATCATGCTGCTGTCTCCATGCGACAGAGACGACCGCGCGACAGAGAGCGCAGAGAGGCGGAATGCACTTTGTGATTCATTCTGACAAGACGAGACTGTACGGATGTTTTGACACGAACTGAGTCATTCATGTCAAAACATCGAACAGATGTTGTTGAAGTGGAAGAAGGGAGGAAAAGGTGTTTGAGAAGGAAAAGCTCATGGGGGAATTGGGATTGTACAGCTCGAACGGACTCAAGATAGATACATAGGATGAATTACGACTGATAAATGCCAACATTGGAAGAAATCAAATATGTTTCACCACATGGATAAATCTATACGTGCATTTGGAAAATGCTTGTATCGGAAATGCTTGTATTTGGCTTTCCCAAGTTTTAAATTTAATTAATCAATCAGCGGGTTGAGAGCAACAGAAAGACGCTCCTAACAATGAGAGGTAATCCAAAATAGGAAAAATTGCGCTATAATTGTGGCATAGTGCGATCTGTTTGAGACACGGCTTAAATGTCTATGGCGCATGCGCCTTTTATCATAAGCACAGTGACTAAGACATGCTACTCACTAACAATAAGGTTGAAAGATAGTCTGCGATATCGGTTATGTTTCACGGAAACAATAACAGCCAAGATAAACAATCGGTGAAACATAACCGAACTTGCAGTCCAACTACTCTCCCAATGGTGTCAGTCACAAGCCAGTGCGATTCTTAGCACATGTGCCACTGGCCAACTACTGACCATGAATGGAGAAAAGCATTCAGAGACAAAAAGAGACGCGGGGACTAAAAGAGCAGGTCGCGAACATCTGTCTTCCATGTTTTGACTAGCTTTGGCGACTTTGTATTGGTTCTGTTGCGTATATTCAAGGGACTATCCTAGTCAGGACAGGACAAGTGATCAGTAAATTTAGGGAATCAAAAGTAGGTATCAGCTGATGAATATAACCTTGAACAAGATTACGTTTTGCTCACAATCAGTACCTCAGCTGCTACAATTAAATAATCACAAACATATTGGTCTGATTCCACTCTGCATTGGCTATAAATCTTTGAAACTAGTCAGAATTATGTAACAAGGGGCTTATAAATATGAGATCGAAGTTTGACATAGATGGACGACGTACTGGTACTGTTAGGTAAACCACAAGAAAATGCCATCCAAGTTAACACCTAACACCGCAAAGTTAGAATTGCGTCTTGCATAAATGCATAATCAGTCAACAAGAATCAGCACAGTGGACTTATCCCCGATGCTCCTTGGAACCCGGCGCGGGTGCGACGGAAGAAGTGTCATCAACCTTTGAGTAATCTGTCAGCAAAGTGTGGTGAAAGGGCAGATCGTTCGTTCCCTCTCACACTTGAACAGCGCGGCAAAAGCTCTTCCCCTTCTCCTTTTCCCCCTTATCTTCTTCTGTCTATTCACTTTCCTCCTCCGATTCTCGAACAGTTTCTCACTACAGGCATTGAAAGACGCCCTGCGCAGAGTCAAAGGAACTGGAGAGAGTTAGAGATAACATACAGAACTAGAGACAACGAAGGCATGAGAGAGGAAAAGATAAAGGGAATGGCAGATAGATAAAGGAAGAAGAGAGACGACAGAGAAGTCATACAGAGACGAGAGAACGTGTGAAAATGAGAGAGTGAGAGATTGGTGATCTTCTCTCAAACACATTCTACCTATGCACTATCTTATCTCCTTTGCCCAGGTTTTTGCGCTCCGCCGAACGCTCTGCGCTCTCTTGACCTACAGTACTCTCTAGCGTTTGTCTGTGCTCTCTCCAAATCCACAGTCTCTAACAGCTGTCTGTCTTCTCTAATCCTCTTCTGATCTCTTGATCTCTAGTATCCAAGGTCAGGTTGATCATCAGCGTTATCAATAAGATGCATCAATATGGGACAACATAATTGCGGGATGAATGGAATGACCGATGGGATGGGAACAACAAAGTATGAAGAAGGAAGGAAAGGGGAAAGGGATATGTTTCAGGTCTTGGATAAAGACGATAACTAGCCAAAGTTCTCTGATTGTGACGAAGTTAGAATCGCCAATAATAATATAATACCCAAGAAAGTGTTCCAAAACAGAAAGGTATGTATTTCAAGAAGAGATGAAGAGGAAGATGGACAGGATGTGTTGCTATATCAAGTGAGTACGACGATGATTGTCCGCTTGGAGGGGGGATGGGAACAACAAAGTATAAAGAAGGATGAAAAGGATATGTTTCAGATCTGGGATAAAGGAGGAAATCAGCCACAGCTTCGATTGTTGTTTAAAAGTACGCGGAAACGAATAAGAAAACAATGCAATAGAAAGAGAAATAATGCAGAAAGGAAGACGTTTCAAGGAACATATCTACGAGAATACGCATTTAGATTCAATGATAGTATGTCCAACGAGATGTTATGAGAGACCGCTGGGTGATTGTAGAGAATCGAAGTATGTTTCAGCGCTTTGATAAAGGCGAATGTGCCAAGGAGGTCTAATACGAGCAGGAATCATATTTGCTTAGGAACAACACCACAATAAACAAGAAAGTGCTCAAATGTGGAAACGAAGTATGTTCTATGACCTTTGGCTCTATACTTCACCATTTGATCTGAATGCGAAATATGCAACGATAACACAATGGAAGAGATGTTCGTCATATGTTTCAGCTACACTTTAAAGATCAGACAGATTGTCTGATCTCAATCTCAGTATCTGTGATACCTCAACCCACAGTAGAACATAGCACAAATCGAAAGAGAATGAGATGTACAAAAGATAAGGCAACGCCTCGACGAATATGTGTCAGAAGCAGGATAGTCGTGAGTTCGCAAACTTTTTGAGATCATTGACAACTTCTTTCAAAGCATGCTTAATTGTGACAGATTCAAACGCAAGAGTGGGACATGAGAGAGGATGAGGATGCAATAAAGACCGAAGTCTTTCATCTTTGTGTTTGTCGCGTCTGTTTTGAATCTGTCTGGAAGAGATCAGAATGGCCCTTTTTAGGTATTTGTTCGTAGATGCTCAAGCTCGGCGATCAACCCTTCCAAGGGAGTCCTCTCATTCTCAGGCAGCATCGAACTATTGTTGTTCCAAGAGGAGAAGAAGATCAACATTGTGAACGGCAAGATATGAAAGCAATTACGAAACGAGAGAAGGGTAAGAGAGATATGTTTCACGTCCTACGTAAAGCAAAGAATCGTTCATCAAACTAATCGTAGTCGGTATATTTTGCAAAAAAACATTGTAATGATATTGAGATAAAAATTCACAATGGAGAGATAAGCTTCATGTGGTTGGTTAATCTTGCTAAAAGCTAATGAAATATTTCCAATACTGTTCTAGATTTCTTGTTCTAGCACAAGCATCTGCCTAATCTCTCAGTGAAACAGGTGCATTTGGGAAGAATGACAAAAACGCCATTGTTATGTGCGCTACAACACTGGAAATGGAAAATTGCCCGTTGTCGTTATGACACAAATGCTCATGGTGCTCTTGTCCTTCATGTGCTAATTGACTTGGAAAGGCACGCAACGAAAAACACATGTGAACGGAAAGAGGCCAAGTTTAGCCATTCACTAGGGGTTCAAAAACGGTAAATTTGTCGTCGTTCTTCTCCGGAGCGCGGTTGTCTCACCCCATGATATACGGCCGCGCGGCGGAGAAGAATGACGACAAATTTACCGTTTTTGAACCCCTGCCATTCACCTCGTGAGCGCTTTGGCAGTCTGTTCCGTTAGCCTCTCGCTCACAAGGAGCTAACTAGGTTAGATAAATAGTCAGTCGGGTAGGGGCCACTTGGAGTGCCACCACAGAAGGGATTAGATGAGTGGGCAGATTAACCTGAGACTCTCATCCTTTGACTATAGATGGAAGAGGAGATGTGTCTGCGTCTCTCCATTCTCCCTGCTCTCTCGTCATCTCTGACCACAGGTCGTAACTTCATCCAATATGGAGGCCCCTGTCGAGAGAGGACGATTGCGCAATGCAAAGAGGTAATAAGTAGGCAACAGAGGGATTGGCAGGCAAACATTTTTGTTGCTCAGAGCGATTGGGGTGAGAATTATTACAACTAAAATATTCTTTACAACATTGATGAAAATGTTTCAAGTTCAAATATGCAACAGCCTTTTCATTTAAGGGATTGAAATGCGAAAGAGAACCGATGAAGTATCCACCCTCCTTTTTTACATAAATAAGCGAAATTTGTATTCTCTTCGAACTGCATTTTATGTGTCATGCTTTGTATGAATCTTTTGCTATGTGAAAGCCAGCAAACATTGGACTACCAGTTTATCAGTATCGATTGGTAGAATAACATCTAAAAGGCTAATATTTAGGACTAAAAACAGGACCGCCATGGATTTTTGCGCCATAATGGTGAAATGTCACTCGAGCCTCGATTTTATGAAGTATCTCCTAATTTCACAATGATGGTGCAAATGCCCATGGTGTTAATTTATTTCACGCAATATTCAATGATTCGCAAAAATAGAAGCGAGAATTCTCTTATCATCTTCTCCTAAGAGGAAATTTGTTAGAAATCAGTTATTTTCTTCCCCGAGTGGCCTCGAAATTATTAGGATGGTTGGATATGATATGAACGTCCTGAGTAGGCTTCACATTTCAGAAAATAAGTGCATCATTTGTCGTCTCTACTCTTCGGCGGGATGCCGTTTATCACTATCTGAGACAACTACCAGCCGAAGAGTAGGGACGACAAATGATGCACTTATTTTCCGAAATGTGATGTCTATGTAGTCTTGAGTGGCCAGGAGGGCAACCAGGGCACACTTCAACACCCAGAACAGGCGAGAGAACGGCATCTGACAGACCCGGTTGAGGTATGTTTCAGCCTGATGACTTAGGTTCAAGTTATTTTCTAGCAATAATATGGCCTCGCTCTCATTTCCGCAATAACTCACTAGATAAAAGGAAACACCCGCTTCACAAGCGTTTCAAAGTGTCATGGAATTAACTCTTGTAGAAAACAATGCACCGGCATGTTGTGAGCGACAGCAACGTCTGGTGAGATCTCGGAGATGCGGATGACGCCTCCTGAAGGGAAACTACCGTGACTTTTACACAGCACGTGAACAAGTTTACCTGCAATTCTCAATTTGCCAGGTGACGGACTATTCATAATTATGTAATTATTCGATTGTTGTACCTCTGGCCTGGTAGTTGTAGGCGCGTCAGATGTACATTGCCAGAAAATTTTATGGGGCCATCATCATTTGATTCCAAGTTGAATTACGAGAATTTTATTCATTTTAACTTTGACATTACGACGGTGTTTTTCACGGTCTTCTCTTCATGTCAGCTGAACATAGTCCAAATTTCCTCGCTGACGAACTATCGTCGTCCCTCTGGTTCTAGTCACTAGTAGAGATCGGGAATTGACTCAGATATAGACAGCCGTTCATTTCTAGACGTCTAACTTCATTCCTAGCGGTCGTCTCTCCCTTCGCAGAGACATCCGCTGGGAATGAAGTCCGACGGCTAGAAATGAACGGCTGTCAATATCTGAGTCAATTCACGGTCTCTAGTCACTAGGGCTTCAAAATCGGTAGTAAAGTACATTCCTCATTCGTCTGATCCATTCGGAACTGTTGTCTTTCGCTCGCCGAGACAACCGCGTTCCGAGGGGATCAGATGAAAAAGAAATGCATTTTTCTACTTATTTACAGATCCTAATTCTCACTTACAGTACTCTCCAAAATATTCATGAAAAGTTCATGTATGCTGATATGAGCGATAAGATGTTAAAATATGCATCAGCAATCATTCAAAAGACCAGAAAATGCTAAGCGTAGAACAATCGATGGGTTTAAGAGAATTTTTATTTTACAAAAATCACATATTGTTCTTACACAGCGGTGACAAACCATCTTGAATTGATGTTATTGATTTTTCATGTTATTGGCAATAAACCTGCCTGGAAACGAGATTGCAGATAGAATGAGTAGAATTGCAGGTAGACTGAGGGAGATTTCAGGTAGTTTCGACTTAACCTACCTGCTTTCTCCCTCAATTTACCTACATTCTCTCTCACTCTTACCTGAACCAAAATCGCTTTTTCGCCCAACAGTTATTCTATCTCTACATCGCACTCGTGCCGCGTTAGGGAGGGCCCTCCTCCCACAACACTGTCCGGTACACCAGCACCC
>JACMIF010003098.1:0-12966 GCA_014805445.1 Diplogasteroides magnus
CCGCGACCGAATTGGACGATATCTGTGCGTATTCGGGGCTTCTCCTTCGCGCTTCATCCTAAGAGGACCCGACACCTCCGAGAAGTGGTTAGGGAGACAGAATGTTATGCATTTGCACACGGCAGACACGCAATTGTCCGAGGAAATCCGAGTGAATAGGATTTCAAATCGCCAATAAAGTGGATTTCTCATTAGCCTAACCCACTAGGAGCTGTTATCTATCAAAGGTAAAGGCAACACCTCCGCGGAGATTAGAGGAATGAAAAATACACTTTTTGCCGTTTCGGAAACCCTATTTTCCGCTCGGCAATTCATGCAGTTAATAGTGTAAAAAGCAAGTCTACCGGAACCCAAAGCGGAATAATGCTGTGAGAATGTAGAAATTAGCTTGTTATAAAGAAAGCTAAATAGTAAGCCTGATTTGAGCGGTGCCGATTAGGGTTTCTGAAACGGTAGAAGAGTGCATTCATCTGTCGTCGGATTAACTAAGAGCGGCTGTCTCACTCATGCGGTAGACAACTGCTCTACGAGGTTCAGACCATTTACCACTCTACTACCGTTTTAGAAACCCTAGTGCCGAGGGAACAGCAAACGAAACCTCATCAAACGATGTGGGCACCTCCTTATCCTGTGGGATAAATGTCTCCGGACCGGCAGTCGATGAGTACGTGGGAGCTCCTGTTGAACGAATAAATTAGAGGAGCTGGCAAACATTTTGTTCTGGACGGGATTCGAACCAGCGATCAAAATCTTGCAAGACTAACGACATCGCGCTGAGCGACAAAGTCAGCAAAGGAAAAAAAACAGTACTACCTGCCGCAGCCACATCTGACTGTACGTCGTTGGACTCCTCGGTGATGATCTTGTCGAGAATTCGGCCGATCTCTTCCTGCTTATTGATCTCCACTGAAAAGCAATCGATTATTCATGGATTATGCATCCTATCTGAACTGTTATTCCTAGTACGCGTCTCACACCAGGATGCCACCCTGGTCTCTTATTTTTACATGCTATTTCATCGCTACGGAATATGTTTCAAATGTGAGGTATGTAGACTAGATCAGCAGTTCAGTTAGGATGCGAAATAAAACGGGTAGATTTTCCGAGTACCACCATTCCATCTGCCTGGTGATTATTCTCTTTACGCGCTCATTCTCCCTAATTTATATGATATTTTGTTATTTCTCTGATCGGCAGACGTGATTTGACATCCATTTTTAGCTGAATTTCCAGTTATACATAAAGAGTATTCGATTTCGTCATCAAATTTCAAAGCTTGACAAAACCTGTTATAACCATTGTGAAACATATTCCAATGCTTACCCTCAGCAGTGTTCTCTGGTGGATCCGGCAGACAGTTCATTCTGGCGATCGTGAGCTCATATCCAGTTCTGTAGGTGAAGGAATTATTCATGTAAAACAACTTGATATACCGAGTTCGAACTCTCTCTCAATTTCGTCCTACGCTTTCTTTCATTTGCGTGCTATTTCGCCATTTGTCTGTCTATTTGCAGTTATTTTGCGGTAATTTTGAATAGGTTTCACGATCAACATATACAGGCTGACTTTTAACTTTCAACAGTAACAATCGATGATACTTTTGGTAAAGAACAACGACTTACGTTCCATCTCCCACATCCATCTTTCTCACATTAGAGATAAGGTCAAAGCCAGTCTGTCGGCCATCGCGAAGCACTTCGCCTGTAAACTCATTTAGAATATTATTAGTTGTGAGGTTCCCTTATCAATTTTTTCTCTCTCTGAAACTGAGCTTGAGATCATATTTAGCTTAATCAAGTGTTATCGCTATTAAGAAATCAATACAAATGATTCGGGTTTCTAAATTAATACTCATTCTCTTAGGAGCTGTTGTCTCTACGAGCGATAGATAAGCCCTCTGCGGAGAATGGAAGAATCAGAGATGAATTTGACCATTGAAGAAACCAAAATGACAGTCTTCTGCTCATCTCCACTGTACACTTCTCCTGGACGAACAATGGGCCTGCCCACTTCAGCAGATTGCTTCAAGCCGTCGTAGCGACAGCACTGAAGCTGCAATCTGAAAATTCGGTATCAGTTTCTTAGATCCACAGCCGCGGCGCCAACCACATTGACTGCCCAGAACGGCCATCACTTATATCAATCAGAAGTTGCATAAACGTCCTCAAGTCACCTTACAATGCCCAGAGAGATAAAATTATGTCAATTATTTGTCACGTTCTGTCACATTTGAAATAAGCCGTAATTTGTAGTGCCATTTTGCAGTGTGGCGAAACGATAACAAACAATGTGAAGTGTTTGTCATCTTGGGCATTGTGCATTCATAAATACTGTAAGGTTGACTGAAAGGCTACGTGTGTTCAATACATTACTTCGTCGGAATATCTTTAAATACATAGTAACGTTGAAACATATGTCATCATATAAATCATCAACTATATTGGGATTTCTAATTCGGCAGAAAGGTGCATTTCTCATTACTCTCCGCGGACACGTTATCAATCGAATGAAGAGTTAAAAACTCCGAGGGTATTAGACGAAGGGTCATTGCTTGATTGTGAAGTTTAAGCTTTATCACGCGGACGTTGTTGGTTCAATGAAATGCAGTATGGGCTTGATTGATACTACTTCGCTGGAATATCTTCAAATATATGGCAGCGTTGAAACACATGCCAAAATGAATCAATTCGCCAGCCATGTCACACTGATATTGAGAATTCATTGCAATGCACTCACTCCTGTCCGTCGTACTCCATTCCTCCCACCCATGTGAGGGTGGCTGCCCAAGTTGAGGAGTCGATTTCTGCAGGACAACGGGCTTGCTCGGCGTCAACATTCTGAATGAACACTTTTAGCTGCGGACGAAAGAGTATATGAGTCTGTTCGCCTAATACCCGACCAAGGGGTGGTTAAGTTTTCAGCCAGGTAGAAGCCAGATAAACGGCATGTTCGAGCACTCAAATAAAAGGGATCGACTTTGGAACGCATTTCGATATTTCTCCGTCTGTGCTTTTGTGCATAATTCGACAATGTGCTCTTGTGCGTGGACAACTACGAGCCACCGCGGTCAGACAGAGAAGATGCAAATTCGTTCCAAAAGTCTAATCCCATTCCATAACTATTATTATTCATGTATCGAAGTTGATATACAGAGTTCGAGCCCATTCTGGCTGATGACCTTATGAACTCTCCACGTTACGACCTTTTATACTTTTCAATGATCATTATTCGTGATTTCACTGTTGTTTCACGCACAATTAATAGAGACTCATTTTCAACTCACGCTCAGTGATGGTGATGGAGATGTGGTAAAACACAATATAAAAGTGAAATATCTACCTTGCTTCTGATCCGTGGCTTGTCCCCATCGCCCTCTCTGAGGAACACGGAGTCGGTGTAACGAGAGAACTGCAATGGTGATTATTTCTCAAGCACGTTTCTGCCAAGTTACTGTGGATCCTTCCCCTCGTCTGCGTTGGAAACTAAAGATAAATGACATCTAATAGTGTGAAAGGCGAGAACACCATGGATATTTATGGTATTCGATGGTCCTACAACTATTCAATGATTCATATCCATACTTGTCTCTTCCAACGGTAACAAGCGCCCTTCTCATTTGTCTAACCTCTGCAGAGCTGTTATCGTTGAGATAACTGCACCGCGGGGAGACGGATGAGAATTGACTTTTTCAACCATTTTAGCGGGACTAATGCCTGGCCCTCATCCAATCATGGCCATTGTTTTCACCACATCACCCATCATCTCACACGTCTCCGGTTGCCTTCGGGAGGCAATAACAATCATTCTGCAAGCTGTCCATGGGCCTGGCCCCTCCATTTCCCCCTGTATCCCCTTTTGGTTTCACGTACAAAAATAGTCTCGAGACGCTTTCGTAACCATTATTTCTCCCGTTTCATGCCGCAGCATCTTAGCTATGATTCGGATTTTGAGTACTTTATGGGTCATATCGTAGAAGAAACAATTGAGATGTTGCAATATATTTGAAGATATGCACTCTGTGAAACCAAACCCGTAACGCGGCCCAACTGCCAACTAAAATATTGGCCTTGGATGATTGTATATCACGGCAATATTGATCGAAAGCGTAATCGGAATAGTTTATTATGAAGTGCTGTGGCACATCCAAACCGGGAGGAGGGGCACTCTTCATTCCCTCCCCCTACCCTTCCCTACCGCGGCTCGTGTGCGCAGCCAGGCCTGTATAACTGCCTATCCTAAATCGTATTTCACAGCGCGGAAGCTATGCTCGATTGAGAGCTAACAGATCGAAAGCCGTGGTGTGCCTGGTGCACGTGGTGCGATTTCGCTATTCTGTTAGCTGAATCGTCGTGTTATCATGTCAGGTTTGACTCCAAAAAGTCAGCTAGCTTCCCCATGAAACGTCAAAGTGAAACTCACACTGTCTCCTCTTCCGTGACCGTAGCACTGGGGAATGGCGCAGCCCAGAACGGGTTCCCCCTCGGGCGAGACCTGCAAAATAATTAGGTCATTAGTTGCCAGGGCTTTTAATTGATAAATTTGTCGTCATTCTTCCTCGCATGGTGGTTGTCTCACTCCTGATAGGCCACAGCGCCGCGGAGAAGAATGACGGCCAAATGACCGATTCTGTACCGCTATTAATATCCTTCACCACCTTCATCGCACCCACAAAACAATTGAATCGCCGGCCAAACTAACAATTTATTCATGGAATATGATGATTGTTACCGGCGATTTTCTAAATCTGTAGTGTATCTTTCTCACTATTCTAATAGATACCCTCAGGGCGGCTGTTCTTCTTTTCCATATTTCACTACCGTAACCCGAATGATGGCTGTTACCTCGAATCTGAAGGGAATGGCACCAGATCCGCAGGATCCTCCTCCGGCCGCTTCCGCTACCGTAATCAAGGCTGCTGTGAGCGCCGTGACGCGCGC
This sequence comes from Diplogasteroides magnus, assembly GCA_014805445.1. Lineage (NCBI taxonomy): Eukaryota > Metazoa > Nematoda > Chromadorea > Rhabditida > Diplogasteroididae > Diplogasteroides > Diplogasteroides magnus. The sequence continues at coordinate 4,938 of JACMIF010003098.1, forward strand.
CAACGCCATGTCGGCGGTTTCCTGAACCCAATATGGCCACTTAATACAGTATCCAACTGAGAGCGGCGAAGGGGAAACATTCAAATGCACGCGAGGCGCCATTCCTTACAGTAACCGCATCGTACTTTAGTGTCAATCAATAGTACAGCAGTACAGTGAACGAAAGCTCAGCCAAATGCCGCGCACTGTCGAAAACGTCTCTGAACTGTCGTTAATGAGTGAAAAAGCGAAAGCCTATCAACGCTAATGAAGGGGGAAAGAGCAAAGCTCGAACTGCAGCAGCTTTCTCTCTCTATGGAAAGGGAAATCCGGCAGCTCGTCGAGCCATGGCTGCTGTCCCTCCCCCGACCGTGTTTCCTTATTCAGCCTGATATCTCCCCAAAAAGTGGAGATAATTGAGAGGTTGATGAGAGATCGAGTTCCCGATGAGAGTGATGAGGTGGGTGAAGGAGAAGGGACTGCTGAAAGATTATTAAACACCGCTGCTCTACCCTTTTATGCTGAAAAGCTGTGAAGAAGATAAAGGGTGACCTGTAATAAAATTCTTTATTATTGGTAATGAAAAATCACACTCAAATTGCACTTGAACCCGGACAACGACGAAAATGTCAAGGATTCGCCATATATTGCAGTTATTATTATGGTAAACATAGTTTTGGCAGAATGAATTCCAAAGTTCATTCCAACCGTCTGCGCTGTCTATCGCGCGGTCGTGTCTAGTTGTAAGCGCCAGAGACGATCGAGACAGACGATGAGAGCGCACAGATACAGAATGCACTTTGGAATTCGCTTTTGCCAAGATAAAATGGGAGCGAACGAGTGAAAGGAAGCCACGGCTCAGCACATTGCTAACACATGACCCTTATGATAAATTATGTTATTACACTATCTAATGATTCATTAAGATGAGTCGGTTTGTACTACTCAGTAGCTGATGATGGGCTTCATGGGAATAATGTCATCCGCGACGTTGAAGAGGAGCTCAGTGGTCAGGGGGAGGTGACCCTGAAAATGTGCTTGAATGGAATTTGAAGGATTTCGATGAAACAATGGTTGACAGTAGGGTCTCAAAATCAAAATTCAATTGTGATTCTTCCATTCTCCGCGGAGCGGTTGTCTCTACGAGCGATAGATAACCGCTCCGTGGAGGATGGAACATCAGAAAGAAATGAATTTGACTATTGATTTAGCATTAGATACCGCAGCTGGCAGTGTAACTACTTCATTTGTTATGGTTATGAAGTTATGCCCTCTGTGAAACATAACCCATAGAGTAATCGAAATGTCAACCATAGCCTGAATCTAATTTGACAGAGTGAAACATACACTGGCCGAGTCCGAGAACAGCTCCAGAATTGAGGCGGGGATGATGGCGGAGAGGAGGTTCTCTATTGCGGACGAGGCAGAGAGGACGGTTTGCGAGGCGGTTGAGGACTGAATAAGAGCACGGTAGTTTGAGATGATTACTTTTTGTGTTATTTTGCAAATATATGCTGAGACTGTAACATATGACAAAAGTACTCAAATTTCACATGAACAGTTTGTTTGGTACTTTGAGCCCTTTTTGGAATAGGTTTCAATGTCATCATATATTTGTAAAACAACCACAAAAGGTAATCACTTTGCGCTACTCTTTCTAAATATATTTTAAAAATCCCACCTTGATGACATTGTGACAACTGGCGTACACCCCATTGACCAGGAGATCTCCACTCTGTGTCAAGGGGGAGAAGGCACCAGTACGAGTGACTGTGGAGGTGGAGTTGACCGAGGATTTGACGACATCTGAATCAGTCGCCGTAATAATTGTCACCTTTAGACTAGAGCAATAAATAATCAAAGCTTGTCATCGAACAAGGATATTTATACAATATTTAGTTTTAAGGGTCACGATTGGATGAAAGCTCTAATGTTAAACGTGTAGATTACTGCAGCGATCTTCAAATAGCCGACAACTTTGAACTCTACTCCTTCCTGTTCATCCTATCATTCGTTCCCCCAATGTTTTGTGATGAATCGGTTAAACAACATGTTATCACATCATTCTTGATGGAAGGTGTGCAAACGTATAGAATGAGCACACGAGTAGACAGTTTCAGTTAGATAAGGACTCAGTGAAACAAAACTGAATTGTAAACGGAAAATGGAAGTAATTATAATACACTTGCCTCTGTCCTCGTTGACTACGTAGACGCAGTTGCCCACTTCGAGATCCTCAGCGTAGACGAGTTCGAGGTTGGAATCGTCCTTCTGGCAGCCAACCTGCAATAGATCGTTCTAGGTATCCAGTAGAGACCTCGAATCGCATCGCGAAGTGCATTCCTTTCCAATAACTCCTTGTCGTGCGGTTGTCTATCAGAAGCGAGAGACAACCGCTCGGCAAAGAGTTAGAGAAAAGGAATGCATTTCGCGATGCGATTCAAGGTCTCTAGTATCCAGGGGAATGAATGAGTGCTTTTGTCATTCGTCTAATCTACGCGGAGCTGTTTTCTCTACTGTCGATAGATAGCCACTCCGAGCGGATCAGACACCTTTTAAATATCGATGTAGCAGGACAATCAATGTTTAACACGCATGTACCAGAAGTTCTGGAACGGCCGTACCACGGTCAAGATCACAATAGAGTAGGGTATCGCATTTGGGACGGATTTGCATTTTTCTTATCTTCGTCATTACTGACCGGTCGTGTTTATTGTGCAAGAGACAAATGATGAAATGAGGACAAAGACGAAAATATGCAAATTCGTCCCAAATGCGACACCCAACAATAGAGCCATGGTGGCAACTGGCAAGTATTTATTTATATGGATTATTTAGATTTGACACTGGGGAGCAGTGCAGACGATTTATTGTTGGGCAATTTATTTATTTGAAAATACATCTTCCGTGAAGCATAACCCGTGAATAAATCATTCTGCCAACTAGTGTTCCGTTGTTGGTTGGGGAAGTGCAATAGTATTCTCTCATTCTCCTCTATCTGGTTATCTATGGCGACAAGAGATCACCGCCTCTCGGAGACCGAGAAACGATGAATGTACTTCTCCCAATCAAAAGCACAACATTGGTGCCAACCCCGGATACTTACCCTGTAAATGAAGTGCAGGGGTGTGAGTTCAATGACTGCTCCATCATCCGTGAGAATACGAATGAAGTGGGCGTCTTGAGTGGGAAGTCGGTGCAGCCACGACATGACACGAGTGAAGGATGGCTGAAAGATTGCGCACTCACAATATGGTCTGCAGACAAGATTGGTTATGTTTCACGAACACTTCATCTTTGGAGATTTTGGAAATCTATAATTGCAGTAGCACGCCTCTACTTGAAATAGGATCAGAGAATCATAACCATTTGCGCGTGTAAACTGCCGGACTCAAATCGAAACGTAAACTCTCTCACCACTCCCTCTTGCACGGTGGCCACTTCATCTCCCACAACGAGCTCATCCATCCTCTTCTTGCCGTTCGGAGTCTCCACCTCCATGTCCGCTGAATAGGGGATTCATTGAATTTGTGCCCTTTATTATCAATTCGGGTACCATGGACATATTGCGCCGTGAATTTACCGTTTCGCCATTAAATATTTCGTGTCCATGGTGCTCTTGTTTTTCACCCATATACTCACCTGTGAAGCAGGCAGGGATGTTTCCGCACCAGTCGCACCTTTGAACGGGATAGTAGTAGCCTGGCGAGATTTGAGGAGTGAGCTCCTCTCCCACCTGCATTAATTCTTCATTAGGATGTGGTATGCGAATCTATTAGTGTTTCTGTAGTTTAACTACTCTCTGAGATGCGGTAGTGCCTGCAATTTATAGACAACCGCACAGCAGAGATTAGAGACATGAAGAATGCACTAAAAGACTCACATGCGACACCCTAATGCTCATTCATTATATTTCATTTCGTTTATCCATTCGCAAGAAATATGTTTACAGTTACAAGAACAACAGCATGATATCGAAACGTTTCACCCGTAAACGACGTTTTCATCGACTAGAAGATCCTTATCTATCGCTGTTACCGCATCACTTATCGCTATAAAGGGCATTTGAAACGTAAACGATTGTGGATATTTCGAAATTGTATTCCATAATCGAATTATTTAAAGTTTCAAACGCCCTATATGCATGGTTTATCTAAAAAGGAGTGATTTTGGTCTTTCTTCCAGTTCCATTGAGTAATTTTAATGCAGCCAACCTGCACATACTGTCCTTGTCCCCCGTATGAATTGGCTGCAGGTGCTGCTTGGTATCCTCCCCCGGCTCCTCCTTGTTGATAGCCGGCCTCAGGTCCACCCAGATAGGATCCGGAGCCTCCCACCGGTCCGGGAGACGCGTCCGCGACCGAATTGGACGATATCTGTGCGTATTCGGGGCTTCTCCTTCGCGCTTCATCCTAAGAGGACCCGACACCTCCGAGAAGTGGTTAGGGAGACACAATGTTATGCTTGTACACAAAGCAGACACGCGATTGTCAGAGTGAATAGGGTTTCTAAATGGCAATAAAGTGCATTTCTCATTCGTCTAATTCACTCGGCGCATATCGAACCTTAAGGCAACTGCTCCGCGGAGATTAGAGGAATGAAAAATACACTTTTTGCCGTTTCGGAAACCCTATTTTCCGCTCGACAATTCATGCAGTTAGTAGTGTAAAAAGCAAGTCTACCGGAACCCAAAGCGGAATAATGCTGTGAGAATGTAGAAATTAGCTTGTTATAAAGAAAGCTAAATAGTAAGCCTGATTTGAGCGGTGCTGATTAGGGTTTCTGAAACGGTAGAAGAGTGCATTCTTCTGTCGTCGGATTAACTAAGAGCGGCTGTCTCACTCATGCGGTAGACAACTGCTCTACGAGGATCAGACCATTTACCACCTCAACTACCGTTTTAGAAACCCTAGTGCCGAAGGAACAGCAAACGAAACCTCATCAAACGATGTGGGCACCTCCTTATCCTGTGGGAGGAACGTCTCCGGCCCCGCAGTCGATGAGTACGTGGGAGCTCCTGCTGAACGAATAAATTAGAGGAGCCAGCAAAATTTTGACCTGGATGGGATCCGAACCTACAACCAAAATCTTGCAAGACTAGCGACAACCCACTGAGCCACAAAAACAAAGAAGAAAAACAGTACCACCTGCTGCAGCCACATCTGACTGTACGTCGTTGGACTCCTCGGTGATGACCTTGTCGAGAATTCGGCCGATCTCTTCCTGCTGATTGATCTCCACTGAAAAGCAATCGATTATTCATGCACAACGGGTTGATTTTCCGAGTACGAACATTCCATTTGGCCGGGGTGACTATGCTCTCTGCGCGCTCAATCTCCCTAATTCACATGCTATTTCGTCTTTTCTCAGACCATCTGTCGTGATTTCAAATCGATTTTACCGAATTTAAAGTTGGGTTACAAGTTTAATATGCTAACTCGGTTCGATTCTGACATTAAATTTCAAAGCTTGTCAAAACCTTTTATAACCATTGTGAAACATAATCAAACGCTTACCTTCAACAGTGTCCTCTGGGGGATCGGGCAAACAGTTCATTCTAGCGATCGTGAGCTCATAACCAGTTCTGAAGCGAGACAGTAATTGAGAGTAGAGTTTCTAAATCGGTAAAGTCTTTTTCTCATTCGTCTAGTCCACTCGAAGTGGTTGTCTATCGACCGTAGAGACAAAAGCTTCGCTGAAATTAGACGAATGAGGAATGCATTTCACAAGGGATTTAGAAACCCTAGTAGGTGGATAGTTCGTATTTACATGACATTCAATATGTTTCAATGTGCATACATATCTTCAAATCTTCTGAAACTTCAATTGTCCCTATGAATTACGTTTAAGAATAGGATATAATGATACCACTCACGTTCCATCTCCCACATCCATCTTTCTCACGTTAGAGATGAGGTCGAATCCAGTCTGGCGGCCATCGCGAAGCACTTCGCCTGTACACACATTTAGAATATTATTAGTTGTGAGGTTCCCTTATCAGTTTTTCCCCTCTAAAACGGAGCTTGAGATCTTATTTAGCGTGTTCAGGTGTTATCGCTATTAAGAAATCAATACAATTGACAGGCGTACTATGCTTTTGAGGGAAGCTCCTTCTAGACTGGCCTAATAACTAGTAGTCTAACGGGCAGGTAATACCCCCTAAGGGGCTAAATTCTTTGATATAGATGCAAGTTTATCTTTACTCACCTCCACTGTACACTTCTCCTGGACGAACAATAGGCCTGCCCACTTCAGCAGATTGCTTCAGGCCGTCGTATCGACAGCACTGAAGCTGCAATCTGAAAACTCCAATCATAGTTTCCTTGCTAGTTTCATAGTGGGTTCATACAGTTGATTTTTCGGTATACGTTTCAAAGCTACCATAAATTTGAGGACACACCTTGTCTGAAGTGCATTTTTCCTTTGTATGTCTTTAGATCAAACAGAATTATTCTGCCAACCACAATGTAAACACAGAACTGTCACAGTTGAAATCATGGAAACGCGCCATAAGCATCGTCAAGTCGGCGAACAATGCGCAAGGTGACAAAAGTTTGTCACTGTTTGTCACGTTTTGTCACATTAGACAAAGAATACCTTTCTGCTCCATGGCGTTATTTCTAGTGCCATTTTCCAGTGTTGCTGAATGGAAGACAAACATTAACAAACATTCGTCATCTTGCGCATTGCGCACTCATATTATTGTGGAAAACGGACTTGATATAGCTGGTACACATGTGACATTTGGGCTGTCTCAAAATGTGATAGCAAAGTGCACGTTTCTTTATATTGGAATCGTGAAGCATATCTGAACTCCTCTGTGAAAGTGCGAATTTGACCAATTTTCCAAATTATATTGATGCAGACTAATTAAAATTGATTTTTAAACCCATTTTGGACACATTTGAACATGTTTCTACCGAAATATCGATGAAAACCATATTGTCACATTGACATTCAGATATGTTTCAAGATTCCTTAATAAGTTCGGATAGTCAACTGGAGACATGGAATTTATCAATTCCGTTTTCCACAATAATACTGCACTGTTCGCTCAATGGCCTCTCTTAGTGTGCTACGCATTACTTCACCGACATATCTTCAATTATAAGGCAACATTGAAACATATTCCAAAAAGAAATCAAATCGCCAACCATACTGCTATTGAGAGTTCAATACAATGTACTCACTCCTGTCCGTCGTACTCCAGTCCTCCCACCCATGTGAGGGTGGCTGCACAAGATGAGGAGTCGATTTCTTCAGGACAACGAGCTTGCTCCGCGTGAGCATCCTGAATACTCACCCTTTCATCCTCAGACGAAACAGTGCACACAAAAATGCTACCGATCTGTTTGTGAATACAATCGCTGGAATGAAGTATGTATCAAGAGCCAACCTACCATACAACAGTAGTAGTCGACAACAAATCGGAAGTATTATTATCTGTGTGTATGCATACAATTTGCTCACAGGCCCCTCTATAAATAATCTGGATCAACTTTTGGAATGCATTTCGATTTTCTCTGAATGTGCTCTTGTGCATCGATGACGCACGCGCAGACTGTCTATCTGTTGTGGTGCGAGAGTACTACTTCGACAGACAGCACAGAGAAATCTAACCGACAGCGAGACCGTGGACAGTCGACAATGTTCCCTTGTGCGCGACAGCTACCCGTCACGCCGGCCCGACTGGGAAGATCCTAATTCATTCAAGAAGTCTATCCCTAATCAATAACAATTATTGTTTATGTAAACGGTGCCTGGGCTCTCTTCAGTTTGCGTGGTATCGACTTTTCAACTATGTTTCAAGCACAACTTATAGAGGCTGAATTTCAATGAAAAATATTGCATGGTTGAACGATTAAAGGAAAAACAATAAAAAATAATCATTACCTTGCTTCTGATCCGTGGCTTGTCCCCATCGCCCTCCCTGAGGAACACGGAGTCGGTGTAACGCGAGAACTGCAATGGTGATTATTTCTCAAGCAAGTTTCTGCCAAATTGTTGTTGTTCTTTGGGAGGCAGGGGGGGGGGGGGTGGGGGGGTAGGT
>JACMIF010003099.1:0-15619 GCA_014805445.1 Diplogasteroides magnus
GGTCGATCAAAACGATGATCTGTATATGGATCATAATTGGTATGATTTTCCTTTCAGTCATAATCTTTTTTGTTCAAGAATTTTCTGAAATGAATTGTGCTATTTTTCTTAACCATAATATTATAGGATATTTAGGAAAGAGATTTCATAAATTGAGGGAAAAAGTATACTCGTTTTGTCAACTTGGTTTTCCACAACAACATTTGCAGGACAGGTCGGCGTCACGGGCTGTATTATGATCTATTGCATAGTTGGGATTACGAAGCTGCTCAGGTTGGGCTCGGGTGGTCTGGATTCACATCGTTATTGTTAGAAGGGGTATCACCGTGACTCCACGCGATACTCTGCTGCTCCCGCAAAGGAATAACTTTGTTTCGCGAAAATATGCGAGTTTCTAATTTTGACAGGTCGATTCAGATTAATTTTCCCTACGAATGGGTTCAGACAAAAGTTTTTAAAAAAACGACAGTTATAAAATGTCCTCTCGCCATTGCAGAGACGCGAGCAAGATGAGCGAAGTGAAAGTCATGAATCGTCTACTGCAAAGACAGCTGTTTGTCGCATTACTATTTCAGGTGACCGTGCGAAATGAGAGACAAAGGCGCCATGAGTATCTGCGCCATCGTGGCGAAATGGACTCCTGCACTATTGTCCATTTCTTCATTACGGAGCAAATTCCCAGGACACTCTTGTATTTCAGTCGACCGTTTCATCTATCCTGTGGCAAAATTTCTTTTTAGAATTCAGCAATTGCATTGATAGATAATCTTGTGAATTAGCTGTTAAAATCAACACACACGCGATTATAACTGCCAAACCGCACCTAAAACTACAAATATTGTCAAATTCATTCGTAAAAACTGCCAATATTAACAGTTTTTGAGGGGAATTGGCAGTGTTATTTTTGCGTGAATATGTGCAAAACACTATATTGCCTTGTCACGTGTGTATTATGCATCCTAACTGAGCTGTTGTTCCAGTCCATTTATTTCACTTTTAAAACTTATTCTGTGTCGACGAAATAGCACGTAAAAATGAGAGACCAGGGTGGCATCCAGGTGTGAGACGCGTACTAGGAATAACAGTTCAGATAGGATGCATAATAATGAACAACTTTTTTTTAAAAATTCCATATCTTGACCATGCTGAAAGGGAATCCTATGGGGCATGGCCCATTTTGGAGTCATACCCTGCTCCTAGCCAAAACTACTCATCCTCCCTTTCCGCAGGCACTCTTTCGCGATTGTTCAAACTTACCCATGATTTTCGGACTACATTTTGGGATTTTTGGCCGCTTTCTTCGTGGATTAGAGATAGAATCCAACTTTCAATTGATTCTAGTAACAATTGGGGGAGAGCGAGAAAGTGCAATGAAGTTGGGGTGGAGCCCAATTAATTGGGGGTGGACAAAACATTTGTCTGATTTGACACGTTCGTGCACAGAAGATGGCGAGTCTCATTCATTCCCACTCATTTTTACCGGTCGTCTCTGTTTTGCAAATATGATTGTCTACCTCTCAAATGAGCGGCAACGCAAGAAAAATTTATCATACGTGCGAACTTTGCATTGGAAAATTTCATGAGCAATGTGCGGTGCCCTCCTCACTCCCGCCTGCAAAACAGAGACGACCGGTAAAAATGAGTGAGCATGAATGAGACTCGCCATCTTCTGTGCACGAATGTGTCAAATCAGACAAATGTTTCCAGCCTCAATTAATTGGGGTCCACCCCAACTTCATTGCACTTTCTCGCTCTCACCCAATTAATTGGGCCAATTACTGCACTCACCCAATTATCTACACCCCAATCTTAAACGAAGTGCATGGACACCTAACTAATTGGGTTGGCGAATTGTTTTTCAAAGCCTAGCCACAACCATGCCATGGGCCATTCCCCATAGCAGTGTCTTTCAGCATGGTCAAGATATGGATACATGACAACCTGATAATATAAAATATACGAAATCTTTTAGACAAGCGTCCCCTGCGTATTTTCTTACGCTCCTATTGCATTGATTCTCATCGTGCCGATGACGGGACTCGACTTTGGGGATATTGGCACATTCCTTGGTAATATCTTCATAAATATTGGGTTGAGTAATAATCATTGGTCACTTATAATTTTTATATATGTATGTCTCCGTCGGCTTTTAACTGGAACCATATCCAGTATGTCCTCTAATACCCAACTGTGGACACTACTTATGGCCGTTGTGCTGTGACTCAGATCAACCCGGGAGCTTTTCGGTGATGAAAGCCGGATATGTATATATAAATAATAAGTGGCCAATGACTTATTACTCACAATCAACCTAATATTTGTTCCGCTGCTTCAAACGAAAACTCACGGAGCTTGAGCATCGAAAAATGATCTGAAATATATGAGCTGGACCACCATTTTCAAAGGGGCCCGTGATTTTTAAAAGGCACTTTTCCAGCACCTGTATCGGATGATTTATGTGGTAAATCTATATTGAAAAGATGATTTTTTTTAGGTTTTCGTATACGGGGAGTAATTCTGGATACATGATACGTCATGAAAATGGCTCGTTTTCGCTCCACAGGTGGTATGCAGTGGGGGCGAAAATCGGGGGGCATAGCATACCACCTGTCCCGCTTTTCTGGAGCATTTTGATGGCTCTAAAAGTACTTGGAAAATTATTAATTATTCACCGTATACGAAAACCTGAAAAAAATCATCTTTTCAATATGGATTTAGCAGATAAATCATCCGATTCAGGCGCTCTAAAAGTGCCTTTTAAAATCGCCCCAACCCTGAAAATGGGGGTTCAGTTCATATGTTTCTGAGCTAAATAGCCTCTTTCAGCGAAATTTACTGGAGGAAATTTTTTCGATTGAAGCGATGAAACTGAAAAATTTTCGCAAAAAATGGCATACCACCTGGATTTTGAATGGCTCAGAAGGTCACATACCACCTGATTTTTTGAGGGGCCCTGGAGCGACTATTTAATCTATGGGCCTGAGAGATCGAATTTTTTTGCAAATCATCTTTTGCGCCTTGTGAACATTTTTGAAAGTCTGGAGCATTTCGAAAAATAATCATGTCCCACAAACTAATGATGTATAATAAATACAATAGAATATATAATCTCAGTAGATGAAGCCATTCCTGCCTACCCAATAAATGTCCTCATCAGTGATGCTCACGGCCATCTTCCCGGCGGTGGACGCCCTCATCGTGGTGATGTGCGTCTCGCGTTTCCGGGATGTCCTCATTTACCGCGTCTTTCGGTGCAAGAGGAAGGTGGTACCCACGTAAAAATGACAAAGGTTTGAATACCTTATAAACCTTCTTTTATTTATGGGGAAGCGGTCACCCGAGATGCAGGGTCATCCTATTCAACCAATACGTCCCCTGTGGTCTAGTATGTAAATGAAAAATTACAGATTGTTTTCGAAAGCTGAGAGGTGAGATAACAGAGGAAACATGTTTGCCCAAATACATTTTGTCGATGGTGTATTAGATATTTGAATTTTCGGCACATTTTTGGACGTAACTGTTTCTTTGTCAGTGCATGATTCTGATTGATCGCGGCCTGATCATTTTCGGTTTGAGCACTGTCTCATATCCGGAATTGCTCGGCTACTACGGTCTGCTCTGCTCCTTTTGCTGCTACGGCGAAACACTCCTGCTGTTGGCGTACAATTTCGTGTACAGATATGCAGTCTTATGTAGGTGCGTTCTGTGCTCATACTGATACGTTATTGTCAAGGGTTTATCTACGTGTTTTTAAAGAACAATAAAGTTAAAACAATCAAAACCTTAAAGAAGCCGTAAAGGGAGATTTATTTGCATGCACTTTTGGGTATCAGTCTCTCCAATTCCCCCACTTTCCCGTCATCAGAGCGGTCTACTCTGACAACGAGAGAGTAAGGGAATTGGAGAGACTGATATCCAAAAGTGCATGCAAATAAATCTCCCTTTACGGCTTCTTTAAAGGAAGACTGTCAATAATTGGATTTGAAAGACAGTAAAATAAGGGCTAATGAACTAAAACCAAATTTCCATGAAATGTCAGATACCGTCAAAATTTCTGCAGCCCCTCCTGGTTGAAGTGGACTCGTCTACTTTCTCGACCTTTCATCTTTTGGTCACTAATAGCTGTAGCCATTAACATTTTTTTAACGAATTCGGTACTCATTCATCAAATGTTATTCTACCGTTTTTTTAAATGGGTAATAACGAGGGATTCAACGGTTTTTCCTCATCAAGGCAAGCTCGCTTTTTTCACCGATGCTCATCAACAATTACAATATTAACATCGAGCACGAACCTCACCCAGCACTTCGCGTCGTCTTGCTTTGGGTATGCTTATGAATTTTAATGTTTAACACAGATGTTTGAAGAATGAAAGTGCTGAGGGTGAGCTAGAATGGAATATGGACACGATCTTGTACATGCGAATTCACGGTTTCTTGGAATATGCGCCACTACCCGTTATTATTTTTTGCGCTCATCAAATCGCCAAGCGATTAAAATAATCCAAGTTTTACTTAGGTTTTTTGCGCGTTTATTAGGCGAATGAGAAGTGCACTTTGCTACAGATTTAGAAGCCCTATTCACAACCACCACATCACGGCGATTCGTTTGAGCGTTTGAACCTTGTAGCTTGACGGCGCCTCGACAAATAGAACGTTGCTTTGACAATCCAATGCTCCCCTCCCCTTGCACAGCAGCAGTAAATTGCGAGAGCATGAACACGTAGTGTGACACTGAATACAGCTCGACTTTCAAGCCCGAGTACTATTTAACGGTGATTACCAGGGAACGCATTACGGAATTCCTGATCTCCACAATCTCTTCCGAGCTCTGCCGAAATGAGAAACGACTGCTCCGACGAGATTGGGAGGTTCGAAATTCCCGAATGCGCTCCCTGGTGATTACCACCCCCTGCGGTTAGTCATTCTCTAATACCTAGATTACAGTTGACATGAGAGTGGAAAGGCATTGTTGTAAGCTGCAATCCCCTCCCCAAGCGTCTTCGCCGAACTGTTCAACAAACAAGCTTAGTCACATACACTGTTACTTGTCATAGAAAATGCGTCTTTGAGTTCAAGATTCAAACATCGGGTTCATCGTGTTTTTCGTGGGCAGTAAACTGTTCAGTGGAGAACGCTGAGTCATTCAAAATTTCTCTCTTTCTCTATGGTCTGCCCCCGTTAGACGTATGCAAACATTTGAGCTACTTATAAATTGCCGGGATGCTGACTCCTCAAACAATTTTCTACGCATTCATTCTACTTACTGCTTTTTCGAACTCATGAGTTCTCATTCATACTTGAAATTTTCGTTTGAAGCTATGAACATATACGTTTTTAAAAAAGTTTTACGCTTATTGTTAGTATATTTAACTGGGAAATGGTAATGCAATATGCAGTTGCGTGTGCGATAAGCAGCGCGCTATTGAATAGGCACTTCAGCGAACAAGAAGTAGGCGAAGAGCGGAGGAACCTCTTGTTCTTTTACAGCTGATATTATTGGGTAAAGTCCAAAAACAAAAATGTTTCCATCTTGGCACTCGTTCAAAGCTAATATCCCATTCTCGTAATACCGAAAGAAAGTGACCATTTTTGTTCATTTTCAAATCGAATAAATTTGTCAGCGACAGTTTGACCGTCATAAATATGTACAGCCATTCCCATAAAAATAAACTTCAACGAGAAAAAATCATCAATTTTTGGATACCCTAATATACATGTATCTCCGTTCTCTAGAAATGATGCGGTCGTGTTGTCCGTTATAATTTTCACTATCTATGGGTTGTCGTTCTTTTCAGCCTAATCGTCTCTTCAGTCGACCAACAATGAGAACAATTCTCGCACTGCTATCTGTTGTAGCTGTGGCATGTGCAAGACAGCAGGTAGACCAGGATTCTAGGGTTGGCAGTTTGAGTACGAGGACGGTTATGTTTCACGAAATCAATAATTGTCGATATATGCCTATCACTGTAACATTACTGTTTTGATACTCAAACTACCAGCCTTAAACTACGCCCCAAATTTTCTATTACTCGATCCGGACTTTTATAAGAAAAATTTACTACAAAGTCGCTGTTTAATTACTCATATATTATTCCAAAACAAATTACAGACAGTCGGTGCCCGGGGGCAACTCATGTGCGGCGATCAACCTCTCACCGATGCGACCGTCAAGTTGTGGGACCTGAACACATGTGAATTTCCCGCCAAAATTCAAATTCAAATTCCCCTGATTCAGGGCCCATTCCTGATACGACGCTAAGCGAGGTGAAAACGGACAGCAATGGCAGGTTTGAGGTGAGATTTATGTGATCCTTCCACCTAAAGGTTCCTATCCAACACGCTAGAGAGAAGATGTATTGCACAGACACTTGACAAAATTCTACCGCTTTTTAGTGATGTCACAGGCAAGACGTGGCGTGGCACATTATAAAAATTATACGTATTTTTGAAACTCGCATAGCTGCTTCTTTAAGGTCTGGGGAACAGCCAACGATGTCACCACAATGGACCCAACCATCAAATTCTATCACAGATGCAACAACAAGGGCATCTTCAATATTCCCAACGTAAGTGTGCTCAACAGGGTCATGTTTTTCAGAAAAAAACGTGTTCTTGGAGTCAATGGATACTAGTGATATTCCGCCTTTTCGAGTTTCAATTCAAACTTCATAGTGCGTGCTGTTGTGGTACTATGGGTACCATGCATGTAGTCATTTCGAATGATCCTTCCATGTTGGAAACGAGAAAATTGGGTTTCGGAAAACATGGATATTGGTGCAATTTTTTGGGGTTTTTTATGAGAAGATTATTTCGGCTTTTTCAGCTTTGCAAGCGAAAGATCGCCTACGATATCCCCAAGACATACATTAATAATGGACAGCAGGTCGGCAAATGGTGAGTCATTAGTTCTGAAATTTTCACTTATGAATTTGATATCAGGTACGAAATGGGAACACTCAACATGGAAGCGAAGCAAAGAAAAGAGCAGACCGAGTGCATCGGAAAATAATTATTTTCTGTGTTTTGGCAAAAGCCATATGTACCTCGCATGCGATCTGTGATATGCATATTTTGATGTTGTATAAACATATTCCGAATAATAAAGAATAAACTGTGAAAAAATCAAAGTCATTTGCTCCAGTCTTCCTTGATCTGTAAACAGAAGCGGTTAATCAAACAGCGGTACCTATCCCAGTCCGCATTTCAGGTGCTCATGGACTAGGTTAATAAAAAAACTCGTCTATCTAATGAGTTTGGCGTCCTTACACTTGATTTTAGAACGGAGCTGTAATTATTTTGGGTACGTGCATGAATAAACCCCAAGAAATATGGCGAATGCGAGAAAAAAGAACGAAATTTGGAGGAACCCCAATTCCTTGAAAGAAGAAAGCAGATGTCTCACATTGCAACCGGTCGTATTCATTATGTTAATGTAAACTCTAAGAAAATTTATCACGCGAGCGCTCACGCATAATGAAGAGTACCAGTAGGCATGAAACTGATTCGTCTCCCCCTCTCGTAGTCAGTGAACATGCTAGTACCCCAAGGAATGGGCATCCCTCCACGTAATCCCTGAAATTTGTTTTATGGAATGACTCGGCGCGCCCGGATTATCCTCTGACTTTGGTCTTTCGAACTTGTTTAGCCGTCTAGCTGCATATGGCCACAAATATTGTGACTCACTGTGGGTGTGGTGAAAGGCCGTCGCGACACACGGATTCTTGTGAACGTTTGATCACTGTGGTCAGACGGCACCTCAACGAATGGATAGTTGTGTAGGCAATCCCAATCCCCTTCCCGCCTCCAGCTTAGGGATCGAAATATTGAACGCATTTGCATTTTATATGTCTGTACTCGTCTATCACTCGTTAAAGACAACTACTCGCCAATGCGGTCAGGCAGAAAAGATTCGTCCCAAAAGTCGATGCCTACTCCAGATTGTCAATCTATAGGATTATTGTTTACCAGAATTTCCATGTATTAGAGTGTTCCATAAATAACCGACTTTTTTCATACTATGAAATACATTTATGTTTTCATCATCGGTCGGCGTGCTCGATCTTATTCATTGATGGTTTACAACAGTGGTGCAATGTTCTTCATTCTGGCACCCCCATCGCCCATGCCTGTAAAAATCGGCTGAAACAGGCCCATCTAACCAAGTCCCACGCATTAGCTATCACGATCTTCTCATTCATTTTATCCACACTGAAAGAAAACTGAAGGAAGTCCATGTAGAGGTAGTATAGACAGTCGGTCCCTACACATGATCTCATACCACGGCCCACTTATCGTACAGCAGCTTCAATAAAGGAAACTACAACCTGAAGAACAGAAGACGTGGCGGACGAAAAAGCGTGGAAGAAGAAGATCGTTCTCTCTGCACTGACGTGGTATCCAGGCAGGAGTGTCGGTATTCTGGCGATCGTAGTCCACACTACCAAAACCACCATTCATCAGCACTCGATGAGGAGTGTATGGAAATCTACGGCTTGGTGCATATAAAAGAACATTTTGGGTGCTTAAAATAGGGTTCGAGGGGTCACGTGCCAGGGCAACCTCTCCCGTTCCCCAACCATGGCCTGGTTTCATAAACTTATGGCACAGAATGAATATGTGACTCCTTTGCTATACATCCACGGTACCATCTCCTGGCTTCACAAAGTCCCACGCTATAATCAGTCGACAAAGCGAACATCTTTGGGAAATAAGTCATCGTCTAATTCTGGTTTTCATGCCTTGAATTCTTCTGCTATCGTCTACATTCAAAGGGGAAAGTATGACGATCATGGTGTTCATCAAGAAAGTAGAGAAGATGATCCGAAAACTTCGCTCCCAAATTCCCCATGCACGGAAACATCAAAATCCTCTCAAACAGCGGCAAGCAACATCGAGACATATAGCCCCTAGACAAGCTGCATGTGCTGTTAATCGAAATGGCCTATCTTCCCACATACTCTCCAGACATCAACCCATGCGACGATCACTTGTTCTGATCCATGGCCTCTTTCTCCAAGACAAGAAAAAAGCAAAGCTGGAAGGAATGAAGAATTCACTCGCTCGTTGGATTCTCTCTCCTTTCCCTGGCCTCTGGTGGGATATAATCAGGAGTCTCAAGGAAAGATGGTTGGAGGTGGTGGCTGTTAAAGAAAAGTATCTGTGAATACATAGGATCGTTTCGACTGGTATTATTACTTGTCGATGAAGAACGGAAAAAAGTCGGTTATTTATGGAACACCCTAATAATAAGTGACCATCACATGGAATCAAAAATTCAAAATCTGTCTCAAATCGAGGTCCCGAAAGGCGTCATTTTTTGATTTTACCATTATGGCTCATTTTTGACCATGATACGTGTATCATGGTGCGAAAAATCTGTGATCAAGGATCTTCATGGGGTATACTTTCTTGAAGTGCCCACCCCACGTGGTGATTGCACAATAACATGGCATGATCATTTCTTGCTTCTTCGGAACATTGGAGGTGTTCGAAATTCAAGATTTCACCATGATACCCGGGTCATGGTGGAAATCACCATGACCAGGGTATCATATCTCAAAAAAATGAAAGTTGTAGTTTTTAGTTTTATGTTGATCTACTGGATGCACGGAATCGAAAGTGATATAAGACGTTATATTTTACAACTTTCATTTTTTTGAACCATGATACCCTGGTCATGGTGATTTCGACCATGATATCATGGTGAAATCTTGAATTTCGAACACCTCCAATGTTCCGAAGAAGCAAGAAATGATCATGCCATGTTATTGTGCAATCACCACGTGGGGTGGGCACTTCAAGAAAGTATACCCCATGACGATCCTTGATCACAGATTTTTCGCACCATGATACCCGTATCATGGTAAAAAATGAGCCATAATGGTGAAATCAGAAAATGACGCCTTTCGGGACCTCGATTTGAGATAGCTAATGGTGGGTTTCATAGCCCTTGAAGTCCTCATTCAGAACCTGAAATAAAGCAGCTGGGTAATGATAGAAATATTTGGAGATACAATCATTTTCCCAAAAAATGAGAAATCCGCTATATTGAAAAATAATTTATAATTTCATCCATTCAAACCGGAATGACCAGTACATATTTTTATTATGAAGCTGTTTATAGTACATATTCATGTGCGAAAGCTGGGCGCACAGTTTCAATCACAACAAAAGTTATGATTCTTCGACTATTTATCACTATTTTCGGAATTTTCGAATTAAATATCTTTTCAGCGGAGCGAGCTGCGACAACCAAACATATTCGGTTGTAGTACATAAAAGTACTTATGTACCCACCATAAATATCGAGACTTCAAAACGATTTTGAATTTTTGGTTCCAGATCCAGGTACATTTGGTCGGTTCTTACACGGAAATTCTGTTACATGAGATGGGAAATGGGCTGTTTGTAGTCAAACGCTGCCTGCAACCCTGCCCGGAGCCTCTTCTATCGAACCTTCCAGCAAACATTTACATTCAAACATACCACAAGATGCCATGTAAAACAACTTACAAGAGTCATTTTCTGTGCAGCATTGGGAACTTTTCAATAGAACGCTGAGTCACCCAGCTGTTAGCATTTCTCTCTTTCTCTAATACCTAGGCAGACACAGTTCGTAATAGCAGAGCAAACAGCACAGTTCTACGTATAAATAGATAGAGTACTGACTCCGTAAGCACTTCGTTCCGCGTTGATTTTATTTACTGCTTATTTCATTCACGGTTACTACTACTCTAGGAGCAATAGAGCTGTGGAGAGCGATGAAACGCAAGTGCGTCATGGGGGGTTTGCGCCATCATGGTGAAATGGACACTCGAATATGGCGTACTTCTGTCCATTTCTTCGCAACGGCGCAAATGTATAATAGATGACATAGCCGTATTTTACTTTCGGTGTGACCCGGAATATATGTATTTTCTTGTTCGTGCATTGCTACATATCGCAACCCATAATAATTCACTCTTCTCTTCAGTAGAATAACGATGCGAGCAATTCTCGTACTGCTATCGATTGCAGCTGTGACTTTGGCAAGGCAGCAGGTATCCTGATTTTTCTTCATAAGATCTATGATCCTACCCGCTCAATTCCTATTGCCACTAAAAAGTACAGACATTGGTTCAAATAGCGTCGAAACGAATTATTTTGCACACCTGCACATGGCCTAAATCGACGCTGTTACGCCAAAAAAAACAATTGTAGACAGTCGGTGCCCGGGGGCAACTCATGTGCGGCAATCAACCTCTCACGGATGCCACTGTCAAGCTGTGGGACCTGAACACTTGTGAGTTTCCCACCAAAATTCAAATTCAAATTCAAATTCCCCTGATTCAGGGCCCATTCCCGACACGATGCTCAGCGAGGTGAAGACGGACAGCAATGGCAGGTATCGGGTGAGATCTCTCGAGTAAATGACCTGAACAAAAATTATATTATTCCGGTATTCGGGTATAATCCACAAAGTATAACGGTTCAGCAGGAAAGGCTGCTAGGCGAATCTTGTGGGAGTACACCCTGTAGAAGAATACAGTGATAGGGATACCCCTATAAGAGGGGGACTCTCGGGGAATCCGCAAGAGAAAATATGCGCATTTCTAGTTTTGACAAGTCGATCCGGAATAAAAACTTTATGAGTAATACTATTTCAGCCCGAACAATTTCGAATTTTTATTTTTTTTCAGACGAGAGTGAATATGGGTTACATATGGGGCGCGCGTGCTCTTTTAAACATTCAACCAATACCCCTCTAAGAGGGGAATCCCTATCACTAAAAGGCAACGAGAAACGTACAATGATGTTAAAACACGTTTTCTGTAAGACCGGAGGTGGAGGTGGCACAGAACTTCAAATATTTTTCCCAGGCCTGAAACTTTCAGGGTATCATCCCCAAGGGTGGGATACACTTCAGCCGCGATTTCATAATTTTTGCTCAAAGATCAAAGATCAAAGTTCAAAATTTTAAACTTTAGATTTAACCCATATGTGGCATAATTATTCGAAAGAGAATCAAAAGTTATGTTTAAAACCAAGTTTTCGTCCAGATTGGATAACCTATATGGCCAGGACGTCGATAAAACTGAGTTGAAGCGCGCTTCTCCTCAAATATCTCGAGTAAATGGAAAAAACCCTCGCCATTTTTTGATATGTGATGGCCCTGGACCTAATCAACAACCCTGATAAGTTAAAACAGGAATTTTCCTACTCCATCATAAAGAAATTTTCAAAAATGTTAGTGGTCGAGACCCCTTTTGAAGGCGCTGGTTCGAATCCCGCCGATTTCAAACGTCTTTTGCACAATTTTTTCGAAACATTCAGAAAAAGTGTCAGCAAGAAAAGATGCTTATTTTGACCCCTTCTATCGATTTCCGTCGAGAAAACATGGTGTCATCGGTCATCACATTTTCACGGACATAGCTGAAATGTGTGTGAATTAAAGGGGTCTCGACCACTAACATTTTTGAAAATTTTTTTATGATGGAGTAGGAAAATTCCTGTTTTAACTTATTTAAAATTATTTTAAAATACACGTAATTTTTCGCCACCGCTATTAAAGAAGAAAATACGAATAGGGAAACAGAAACGCGACGATCAAAATAACTCAGTCGCTAAAAATTTAGCACCTAGCTTCAATTTGATGGAGACAGAAAGTAAGAACTAGTGAATGGCGAAGTGAGAAGTGATGCAAGGAGAGAAGAGAGGCTTGAAATGAATGAATATATAATGTGGCGGGTGTTCAATTCGTTCGCTAATAATTTAGCACCTTACTGAAGCAATCCCCCACTTTTGAGGGGTCTTTCATATGGGCTCCCTCATTTTTTAGTTATGTATAGTGGATAGGATTCTCTGACCGCACTTGCTACAAGAGAAGGAGAAATAAAGGGTGGGAGAAACCTATTCCATGAGGTAGAAGGTGCCGCCTCTCTCATTTTCTTGTTACGTTCGCCCAAATATATGAGTTTGTTTTCAAATCTATAATAAGGTTTGCATAATTCACTTGGACTGTCCATTGAACATAGTGAAAACCGCACCACGGAAAATGAGCGAATGAGAAACAGAGGTTTTTGCCGATTTGGGAACCCAAATTTGTAGGTAACGCAATCCAAGCAGAAGTGCACTTTTTTGTCGTCTAATTCCATCGGAGCGGTTGTCCATCACGTGAGAGAGACAACCTCTACGAGGGAATTAGACGACAGAAATGAGCACTTCTGCTTGGATTCCTACTAATATGCAGCGGACCATCTCAATTTGCTATCCCCTTCTTTCATTCGTTTGCTCAGCCGCTCTCAAATGATTCACACGGATATTGAATCGAAAGGAGAAGAGTTTCTCTTCCTTTCCTTTCGTTACATTCCCCCTTTATGCGAGCAATGTTAATTAATTGTCATGGCGCTTATTTGATAAAATTCTAAAAAAATGTAGCTCTGGTTAAGCGCGATCGAGCACAATTCCGTTGAAAAGTCATATGGTCACTTGCACAACAATGAAAAATCGTCAGGTCCGATTGGTCCGATTACAAACCAGCTTAGAAAACGGAGTTCAGTTCGGGACAGAACATCATAATGAAAAGCACGCTTTCAGATGCGACGACGAAAGCAAATTCAATGGCACCGGAAAACGAATCAAGGGATCGGATACAAAATAGGAATCGTAGTTATTGGAGCAATATTGTACGTTTTGAAGGATAATGGCACTTTACCTTTGCCTAATTTGTAGTCTTCGTATGCATTGACGGGGCAGAAAAACAAGGGAAATTTGTAGGATTTGCTGGACTTTTCACGGTGAAAGAAGGAATTGAAATGAGAGAGGTGTAAATCATACCTCACGGATGTGGGTATTGCTGCGCTCTTAATCCTCTTCGTTTCTTCTCATAAGATCGAAGAGATACAATTTCTACCATCAAGCGCACATAAGCAATAAGAAACGAGCACGGAGAGCGCGCTGACCGTTAGTGAGAGTGAAATACATGAACGCCCGGGACACTTGAGTCGCGCACTGAACGCGCATCTTTTCGTTTCTCCAATATGGCGATTTGACAAATAGCATTCTTTTACAGATTTTTAATCGCAGGTAGGGAGCACAGCATTTCTGTGCTCGAACCCGTGATAGATCGATGATAATCCTATCAAAACGCGTCCCCGCCGTGTAAACGGAGCGAAATGTGCATGATTTGCTGGGAATTGCATGTAGAGAGTGAGAGGAAGGGTGGGAAAGGAGGAAGAACAAGAACGTTGCCGATTTTTGCGCCTTTATGGTGAAATTAACATTAGAGCGGTGAAACGATGGCGCATCTGTCCATTTCATCATTTTGGCGCAAATGTCGATAGCGCACTTGTTTTTTACTCGAGTGGGAACGAAAGGAAAGAGCAATGAATCGGATTGAACAATTGAAATTTTCGAAAACACTTTCGCTTCCGAAAAGTTCTTGAACAATGGCAGCTGGCGAAGAAACAACAATAAGCAATTCGAAAGCAAAGAGCAACAAGACAAAAGGCGATGAGAAATGCAACGAATGGGGAATGAAGATCCAAGGAGAAGACGGGAGAAGAGTAGAATATCGGGACTTTATTCACTCGTCTCGCTTCTCCTCAATGTGCTCGGTCCCTTCGCCATAGAGACTAGAGTTTCTAAATCAGTAGTAAAGTGCTTTTCTCATTCGTCATATTCACTCGGAGCGGTTGTATATCGAATGTGAAGACAACTGCTCCGCAGAAATGATACGCGTGAGAAATGAACTTCACTACTGATTTAGAAACCCTAATAAACATCGAACGCGATGAATAGATGCATGCCGTATGCATACGACACCAGAAAGTGCCGCATTGTCTACCCTAGACGAGAGATGTGTCTAGACGAAAGGGATGAGACCCCCCGAGGATGAGGGCTGAGCCAGGAGGTCGGGGATACGTGACGTATATGAATGGCGCAATATGCCGCACGAAAATCAAACACGATTGGTCGCCAAACAGAGACACAGACAAGTGTGCAATTGGGTCAGAGATAAAGGGGAAATTGGGGGTGAAACAGGGACGCGCCACGGACATTTGCACCGCAATAGTGATATTATGGAGCAAATTAGGGTTTCTAAAACGGTAGTGAAGTGTATTTCTCATTTGTTTAATCCACTCGGACCGGCTGTCTATCTGACTGAGAGACTGCCGCTCCGCGGAAATTAGACGAATGAGAAATGCGCTTTACTACCGTTTTAGAAAACCAAGCGAAAATGTTCATGGCGTGTTTGTCTTTCACCCTTTTTGGGCACCAGTCTCTCTCATTATATCCCCGACGACGGCTTATGAGAGAGAAAGCAATGTTTTTATAGCGCAATGTAAAGAGGGATAGATAAATTGTGCGCTGAGATAATGCACCCAATCAACTGAGAAGGAAGCATAGAAAAGATCAGGTGAGCTCATGTTCAGGTTTAAATGGGTTCTTTGTGCCGGCCACCCCATCTCCGACCACTCGCCAGCATCCGGATAAGCCCCAGTTACTTCAACTCCGGCAGTCACCACCACCGGATATGCAACACCCAACTGACAAAACCGAAGCATGACTTAGGGTTGGCGGTCGGGGGAGGGTATGTAGAGGTTTGAAGTGCATCCGTCCCTGGGGATCATTCATTC
>JACMIF010003101.1:0-14127 GCA_014805445.1 Diplogasteroides magnus
TCGGTAAATTTGCCGTCATTCTTCTCCGGAGCGCGGTTATCTCACTCCTTGATAGACGACCGCGCGGCGGAGAAGAATGACGATTCATTTACCGTTTTTGAACCCCTGATAAATAGGTATGATGTGATGTGATTTTTCCCCTAGACAGGTGATAGCGGTCGATTTCCGTCGCAGTTTTTTTGATGAAAAGTGCGGAGGAGAGTGTTTCAGGGTGAGTAAGCGTAAAGTGACCGAGACTCCTCTTCGCTCAATCCCTCTTTTCCCACGCGCACTCATCCTCGTTTTTTAAACACCTTGCATTTGAAGTGGATTCTGGCAGTTTTTGATACATTGATTTTCCCCAGAAAGGTGATTTCCATTGCATTTTTTTTGAAATCGTTAGATGCGCGTATCGGATTGGCTCTTTCCTCCTCTCACTCTTCCTCCGACTGCTATGAACTCTCTTCCCGGCCTTATCATACACAATAGAGATGGCAGATGGATACTGACGATACCGAGAATGAATCATCCTCAGAAAAAATGCGATGTTCACTCAATATTGAGACATATTAACAATCGGTGTTGCATAACATTTTCCTCTTCGCCATTTAATTTTAAGAAATTCCCTAAACGGCTTCTCGTAGAAAAGGGCTTCAACTCTGGTATACACTTTAAAGAACTAAAGAATTTTAAATAATAATGTCAAATGAGCATTTCATAATTCATTTCTTGCTCCTGTCGTCAATATATTCATAGATAAATCTCGGTATCACAGATACTTAGTATCACATGATACCGAAAATTTCAGTATCATGCGATACTGAGTATCGGTGATACTGAACAGCCGCGCGGAATGAAACGTATCCGTTTCATTTAAGTATCCATCTGCCTACTCTAATACACAAGAGACGCGCCTTCCGAGAGCATTATCGAGTGACCCGTGACTTCGGTTGAGGTTCCTCATTTGTCTATTCCCTGCGAAGCGGTTGTCAAGCGAACACCACAGATCCGATGAGCACTTTTTTTACTGATTTTTAGAAATAGAAAAAAAAATTAACATGTTTAAAGATCCCCGAATTCCCCCTCCTTTGTTTCAACAGGGACCGTTCCCCTCCATCTCAGCCAGCTGTCTTTCCGTCTCGCACGTAACCCAACAATTGGTACATAGCCCTCTCCTTTCTATCTCTCATCAATCCTCCTCACCCCGCGTCATTCGGTTTTCCCCTTGCTTAGCACTTGCTCATTTTCACTTAGTTCGTACCAGAGGTTCAAAATAATCGCCATTCCTCTCCGCAGAGCTGTTGTCTCATCGCCTGATAGATAAGAGCGCTGTGTGGAAGAATGACGACAAATTTACCGAAGTAGAACCGCTAGTTCGCACTTTTATTTAGCTTAACTACGCCTTATCATCCAAGTATCTATCTACTTGTCTTACAGTCTGTTAGCAAATTGTATCAATCTAAATATCTCTCATCAATCCTCACACCGCGTTTTTCGTTTTCCCCTTCGCTTAGCACCGAACTTGCTCGTATTCTCGTTCGGTCGCACTTATATTTATCCAACTGACACTTACGCTCAGCTTCTTTTTTAAAGTCTTTATTCCGGAGTGAGGGGTCGTCGATAATCCATGTTGATGTGTTCCTGCAGGTGAACTGCTTGGCCAGTCGATTAGGAGTTAGACCCTGGCGTTCCAAGCGGTATCTCCAAGCTCAGCTTCTCATCATATAAGTATCTATTAGTGTTCCTAAAACGGTAAAAAAATGCATTTCTCATTCGTCTGATACACACGAAACAATTGCATCGGGAACGTAGATAGAAACAGCCGCTGTGCTTCCCTCCCTTAGCACTTGCTCGTTTCCACCTCGTTGTATGGTGGGCGGTTTGACTATCTAATGGGATATGTTTCAGGTCTAATGTAAATTCGAAGATAAAGTAAACAAACTGCTATTTGATCTGTTTGGTACTTCTATTTATCACAACTTACACTTATGCCTAGCTTCTTATCTAGGGTGTCCTACAGTGACGATATTGACAACCGACAATTTTTAACCGTCTATCTGCATTCCTAGCGGTCGTCTCTGCGAAATGAGGGACGAGCGCTAGGAATGAAGTTATACGTCAAGGGATCAACGGCAGTAAATAACTTCCCATTAGCGAGGCCCTATTCATATCGCATAAGTATCTATTCGCCTTCCATTCATGCAAGCTTGACATTCACTCCTGTCTTTCACACAAGGAAATGCCCCAGCAGATTATCCTACCCAGGGGATGCGCTTGATAGGAGTAAATAGTAAGGTGGGGAAAGGAAGGCAATTATTGACAGCCGTTTTTCTAGCCGTCTCAACTTCATTCCTAGCATTCGTCACCGCTCAGCGAGAAAAACAACTGTCAATAATTGCCTTCCTTTTCCCACACTAGTAAATAAACTAGGGAAAGCATTATGTAATTTCTAATTTCTCCAATCTCTTCCAATATCGAAATGAGAGACCACCGCTCCGACAAGATTTGGGATGCTCTAAATTCCATAATGTGTTCCCTAGAGTAAATAGGCATTTACCATTCTAAGATTTATCTTCGTTTTTCATTTAGTAGTTCTTTTAAACATACGTAGCATCTGTGACATCCTAATCAATCCTCAACGCCTCTTCCATTTTCCTTCTATCATTGTCAGTAGGATTTCCGTGTTTCGTTCTCTCACCATAGGTATAGAACCGGAGAAAATGACTAAGGAGCACCGGTCTCGAATCCCTTCCAAGGAACTGCCTTAGCAGATTCCCCTCATCAGCGGCTACGCTTGATAGGAGTAGACCTTTACCTTTACCTTTTTTTCTCTCATCATAGATAGCTGAATGAAAGTGGTTTTATCAGCTATTTGTCTATCTTTCCACAATTTTTATAAAAAATTTAAGTAAACAAGATAAGATCCGCGGCTATCTAACCGTTTTCGCGTTATCATCCCGTTTTCGTTCACTTTCCGCTCTCACACTCAACTTTCTCGTATCTAAATATTTTTCGCGCCATAAACGCCGATCTTCAAGAGGCTATCTTCTGAATATCATTAATAATATTAAAACAACAAAATAAATACGTACTTAGAGATTTGAAACAGCTAGTTGTTTGCAACACTAGACGCTAAGAATAAGCATCCTTATCAACACATACTGATGTCCTCCCTCCTCTCTGATCATCTCTCTCTAGGGTACTTCTTATCACTCCTAATCCCCTGTCGATGCCTGCTTGGGCGCCATTGTTTTGTTCCCACTCTTTGACAGGAAGAACTCCCCCGCTCCCTTTCTTTCTCCTTTCCCCCTCCTATCGCACCTATTACGGGGCTGGCTATCTATTAATCGATAACACGGCTCATTATTGGCAGTCGGAACTGACCAACTCCCGCCTCAGGGGTATAAAAAGGCGCGCGCGACCGGAAGAGGCACCGGGAGTCAGGCTGATAGTGGTAGTCACGGGCCGTGATCCGGCATTTGGACTTTCCTTATAGTACTTCCTACAGGATTACCTCAGCATTTTTCGCTAATGACGCGAGAGTTGTTGATTATGCGAAATAATAGTGAAATTGACAGATGCACCATGACAATGATGGCGCATGTATCCACTTCACCATTTCGGCGCAAACGTTTTTGCGCTCTTGTCGTTCAGGCCGCTAATAATTGCCGACTTTGATTTATCATACGATTTGCATCGTTTTCGCGGGGTGACAATTCGCGGTTACTCATAAATCCTAAACCGGGGTAAATTTGCAAAGGAGCGGACGCCCCCCCCCCTATGTTCCAGAGCGGAAGAGAACCATTATAAAGAGCCTAGTAATGGCCAGATGCGCCATCGTTTTCGTCACGTTAGGGTGATGAAAACCATGGCGCATCCGTCCATTTCACCATTACGGCGCAAATGCTCACTGCGCGCACTTGTCTTTTACCCAGACGCCCCCTCTGTTCCAGGGGCGGAAGAGGGTCATTACAAAGAGCAGTAGTAGTGCGAGGAGAGTGAGAGAAGAGAGAGGGAGAGAGCGAGTGAGGGGGAGAAAGGAGTAGTCGCATATGGGAACCCCACAGCTGCCTTTCTTGCAAATCCTATGTTTTATATCATTGTTAAGCGCACGCTGTTTTCAATTTACAAGTATTATAAATACCTTAGTTAAAACATATCTATGCGTAGGTATGTCATATAAGACATATGTTTTTGATTGCTACGCTATGGGTGAAAGGGTAGAGAGTAGACAGGGGAAGAAAGGGGTGTCGCATATGGGGAACTGCCGCTCCGCGGCCGATTCGTCTATCTATGACAAACGAGAGGCGACACCAGCCGGTAGTAGCGCATTTCTAACCTCCCCAACCTCTTCTGAGCGGTCGTCTATCGAAATGAGAGCCGATCGCACGGATGAGGTTGGGGAGGCTTGAAATTGGCCTAATACGCTCCCTATCCACCCAGACACGTCCTCTATGCGTGAAAGATTATGGCAATTGAGTGTCTGGCGCTGTCCGTGATTTTTCGTTCGTTTCCGCGGTCTTCCCATCTTGCGCGGGCGCATAGCCAACTTCTCCGTTGCTTTAGCGTGTGAAAGACGAAACTGGGCTTTCGCGTAATATTGCGAGACCACCTTACATTTGACAATTCGTAGAGCGAATTGAGGGCGTTACATTCGGGAATAGAGCACATTACCTACTATAGCTATCTGTTCATTCTTCATACCAGTTTCTTGTTGTGTGGTGGCACGGAAAGGAACACAAACGAAAACAACTACCACTGAAACTGTATGGTTTCAATGGCAATTGTCTTTCCTGTGTGGAGTCACTAATGTGGAGAGACAGAAAAGCTGCACGGCGTTTCCAAATGCGACGCCATTAGATCATGTGACCTTTTCTGAGCTCTGTGCCGAAAGATAAAATTGACGCCGAGGGTTCGTACGCCATCGTGACGAAACGGGAATGAAGGCGCATCTTTCCATTTCATCATTACGGCGCAAATGTCCATGTCACTGGCGCATTTCGCTTGTTCATGTCACTGCTGTTGAGCATAAGTCCTCCGATGCACTTGTCACACTCCTCACCCTCACTTCGCCCTTTCTCGAGTCTCGCGTTTCTCGCGTCTGCCCCAGAGTGTAATATGTAGGGAACGCATTATGGAATTTCTTGCCTCCCCCATCTCGTCGAACCGATCGTTTCGATAGATGGCCGCTCGGAAGAGATTGAGGAGTTTAGAAAATTCAGGATCCCTAGTAAGATGTCCGAACAGAAGGTTGTTCGGAGATACATCTTATTATGCATCCCAGCTGAACTGTTGCTGTTGCCTTTATATCTCACAGTTGAAACATATTCCAAAACGACGAAATAGCACGTAAAAGTGCGAGACCAGGGTGGCATCCAGATGCTTACTAGGAATAACAGTTGGGATAGGATACATCTTACCCCTTGCCCACAACGACCGAAGCACCTTCATGTCGCGTCTTTTTCCGCCACCTCGCAATGATGGTGAACGAGTGATTGTAAAGAAAAGTTTTGTCGTTTCAGGAGCCAGATAGCCGGTCAAATCCTGAATCTAAAAGCCGGTCAGCCATGGACAAGAGCCTGCTGCAGTTCCTTCTGGCCCTCGCAATGTTTGCCACGACGGCGATCTCTGGACTGGGGTCGTTAAAGGTGGGTTTTTTTTACAATAAACAAACAAAAATTAATTCTAGGAATTAAATTTTTAATTAATTATGAAATTTAGATCATGCACCTTCTCACGAATAAGAACGGCGAGCCCAGCAAGCGAGGCGCGAAGTAAGTGGTTTTTATTTTATTTTCTAGCGCCCAGGTAGTCTTCAATGAAATTCGTTGAGAAATTCATGGTTATTGTATCGGTGTTGCATAAATAAGTATTTTGTTTCGTTTTCTGGTACCAGAGGGTCGAGTACAATTAGCATTCATTGAATGGTTCATAGTTATTGCATCGGCGTTGCATATCTCGCGAGGGTCACCCTTGTCCGATTCATGGCGATATAGTCGTTCAGAGTTGTTTTGGCACACGAAGTACCAAAACAGACCAGACGATAGGCAAAATTGATTTATAAGTTTTTTTGTCGGTTAATAGTGGTAACTGGCCCCTGTTTCTTTTTGACCAAAAAAACACAACTTATGGTATGAAACGTCTAATTTTTGACCTTCCTTGTCCTTCAGATGGTTGTCGTTCTTATCTTGCTTCTCCGGCGGTGTCTTCCTGGCTACGTGCTTTTTGGACATCATTCCGCACATAGCGTGAGTTGCAATCGTTGAAAGACCGCTATTTCGTCATATCCCCTAGATTTCGTCATAATTACGAAATCGCTTCGATCATATTTCGTCATAATTACGAAATCGCTTCAGCGAGAACTACTCGGTCTTTCTGAAGGAGTCTTCGATGGACAGCACTTTTCCCATCCCATACACCTTCATATGCATCGGATTCTTCCTCGTGTACCTGATCGAGGAAGTCTGTATGAAAGTGAGCATTTTTCAAGTCCGATCAATCCCGACTTCCGCGGTTTATCGTACAATCGTTCTAAGATATTCCACCCCGACGAGTTCGAAATGTGCGACTCTGACAATACGGTAATCTTATACAGTGCGGTGCGTGGTTGACAGCTTGACTACTTTATGGGTTATGTTTCACAGAGGGTATATCTTCAAATATGTAGCAGCATTGAAACATAACCCGTAATGTTGGAGAACTGGCAGCCATAGTGCCATATGTCGTATTCTTAAATGTCACGATGCATTATGGTCATGACCAGAGTAAAGAAGTGCATTTTTCATTCTTCTAATCTCTGCGGAGCCGTTGTCTATTGAACAAAGAGATAACCGCTCTGTTGAAACTAGACGAATGAACAATGTACTTGCTTTGCTGTTTTACCCATTCACCACTCTACTACCTAGGCATGTCCAAGATGTTCTAAATCGGAAGATTTGTAGTCATTCTTCTCCGGAGCGCTGCTGTCTCACTCACTTCTAGACACCCATGTTGTGGTGAAGAATGGCTACAAATTGACCCATTTAGACCTCCTAGCATGTCCGTTGATTACTGTCGTCGTTGTTATTGTTGTGCCAAGTTACAGTTTATTTGCGTTTTGTACCTTTAATCATGCATGACTGCAAGTACATATACCAACGTAACTACAATATTTAGTTTTTGGGGCTCTTTGATTATTAAAATTAATTTTCTTTTTGTAGATTTTCTCCATGGACCACGGAGGCCACTCGCACGGGGGCATTGTGGACGAACACAAACCAGTGCCGGACAACCTCAGGAAGTGGGTTTACTGTTACAACTCTGACTCCTACTTTTGCCCAAACCCAATAACACTTGGGTCCAACCCAAATGTGCCTAATTGTAGACAAGACTGTGCCTTAAGTGCCTGAAGATTGACAGTTTGACGATGTTATGGGTTATGTTTCACAGAGGGTATATCCTCAAAAATATAGTAACCTTGAAACATAACCTACTCCCAATTGTACATTTGCCCAAATCCACGTGAACTTGGGTCCAAACCCAATTGTACCCCCCCCCAATTGTTTGCAAGATTGAAATATTTGGTCGGAAATGAGTAGGTTCCTAGAGGAAAGGACGCGCATCTTCACATGGAAGAGATGGACAGAATGCTGGATGGCCATGTCCATGCAAATGGAAGCATTCATCAGTAAGGACACGCACTGTCCGACGCAACCGCCTTAGTATACACTGTGAAAGCTCGAGCTTAACGGTCGTTCGATTGCACAGCCTCTCTTCAAAAAAATGCACGAGCTTTAACAGTGCTTACTAAAGCAGCAGTAGCCCCTTGAACCTGTGTACACCTTGGGATAGAAGGTGCCTTGGACACTTGCGCCATAATGGTGAAATCGAAGACGCCGTTATGGTGCAAATGTGCTAGGTGCCTTCCAACATTTTGTAAGCGTTTCAGTCGATGCATGAACAAAACCAATCACCTCTGGATGCTTTTTTGGTGTTTTCATGTGTACCTCCGTTTTCTGGACCGTTGTCCGTGGAGTCTATGCATGATCGAAAAGAAATTACCTCTCGTCGTTATTGATATTCCTCTGTATTTTACGGGAATGTGTATTGCATGAAACAATTCTTGTTGGGTCAAAACACCTCTGTGCGAAAAGAACGGTTATCTGGTCCTTTGTGATTTTTTCACAATACCCGATCGCTTTTGCATTGACTATTCATGCAGCAAAAATCGTTGCGATAATCCTCTGTCTGTTGGCACATGCCACCTCTGTGCAAAAAGTATTGTGATGTCTCGTGTCACGCAGTCCAAAACACCATCTCTGATCACCGAATGCACATTTAGAGATCCTCACAACAAGCACATGGATGAACAGTAAATACAAGGGAACGACTTTTGGACTGACTTTTGTCTGTGCTCTATGGTGTCGGTATCAGTGACTTTAGTGCAGTCGTCATTCGTCGAATCTCCGCTGAGCGGTCGTCTAATCTCAGGTGACAGATAACCGCTCCGCGGAGATTAGACGAATAATGACAATTGCACTAAAGTCGACATTTCCGACTCCCTACCGCGCGCTCATTCGACCGCTCGCGTATTATGGGCGAGACGGAATGACTCACCGGTGCGCACGGATGAAAACGGTCCATAAGTTGTTTCATGGTAAACACCTTGTCAGAATATTTTCTCCGTTCGCCCGCTGCTTTGCACTTGAAAATCATGTGTTGTTTACGTCACCGTCTGTCCCGGTCTTCCCTCTGTACTTGGAAAATCCGCACAGTGCAGGCTAGAGTCCAGAGGAATTGTCAGGCGCGAAAAACAACTGCGTCTTGGACATTTGCGCCATCAAGGCGCGTCTTGTCTGCCTTTTTCACTGAAAAGGCGCAATTGTCCAGTCATAATCACTTATTTTTCACTAGAATTGTTTACCCCCTGACAATGAGCCATTATCAACACGTGAAACGTCAAAATTGTCCTGAACCCTGCTCTGTGTGTCATGATGTCATGTCCGGCGCCACCACAACTGCTGACTTGAACTGATTCTTGTCTGTGCTCTCATTCGACCGGTCGTATATGATACGCGAGAGAGAATTAGTCACCGGTGCGCACATACGAAAAACAATCCATAAGTCGTTCCCTACTAGCCACAACCCCTTCCATTGTCAACTGATCTCCACACTAGGGAACGCATTATGGAATTGTCTGACCACCCCAACCTTTTCCGAGCGGCCGTCTATTGAAATGCGAGACGACTACTCGGAAGAGATTGGGGGAGGTAGAAATGCGTCCTAATGCGTTCCCTACTCCACAGTGTGGAGTCCACACACACAAGAGGTCGATTTTGAACAGCCTCGCTACTTAATCAAGTAATGGAAGAGTCAGGGGAAGAACTTGTCATAGTCTAAAATCACTGCAAGTGTTGTGAAACAAATGTGAGAAAACCATGTGAAAGTGAGAAAACCATGTGTCTGCACCGATTTACCCGGCACATATATGTTTCAAGTTATCCCTACATGCAGATTCGCAAGCTTGCGCACAATAACGTCTCCTTATGTCGCGTAAAAAATTGTCCAACCTCTGAAAAGTCGCCACAATTGCCATGTGTCGTGACGACAATTGTACTTCAACCAATGTTGCTACTCCACCCCAAATATCCATGTTCGTCCAAAAGAAAAGATTCCCTGACAGTCGCGTGGTGAAGATGTCCAATGCACGCTCACAGTGCGTTCAAGCTACGTGTAAAATGCCCCATGCAACCTCTGTTGTTCATTCTTCCTTCACTAATTTGCAAAAAGATTCCAATCGCAGTCCAGTGATGCTGTATCCTATCCAAAGTAAATGATGTGCCCAATCAACCTTTGTTGCACCTACTCCTCCAATAAAAATGTACAAATAAACCATTGCCTTTCTTTTCAATCCTTGTGATGTTGAAGCCGATTCTTCCAAAGTAAAGTCAACCTATGTTGCACCGCTCCCTTATATAAATGTGCAACTACGATCAAATACCTTTCTTTGCAGTCAAGTGATGTTGTAGCCTATTTATCCACAGATATCCTATCCTAAATGTACAGTCAACCCTTGTTGCACCCCTTATATAAATATCCAGATATGACATAACCTCAACATCTTTGCAGTCAAGTGATGGAGGAGTCGATGAAGTACATGACATCGACGACGGCCGAGTCGTCCTTCCTGAAGTCCATCACATTCGCCATCGCTATGTCCTTCCACTCGGTCCTGGAGGGATTCGCCCTCGGAGTGCAGGTATCGATTATTTTTGTCAAAAACGGGTAAATTCATTCATTGTTTCTACTATTCAGTAGCTTCTGAATCCATAGTGATTTCTTGATGCTTCTCATTTAGCTACGATTTACAGAATTATTAAACCATGGATTATGCTTCATAGAAGGTGCATCTTCAAGCATGTGATAGCAATGAAACATATACCACAAAATAATCAAAACGACCAATCGTATTCTCCGTGAATGTTACTCTTTTAGGACGATACCTCGGGCATCGTGACCCTCTTCGTGTCGCTCATTCTGCACAAGGCAGTGGAGGCATTCAGTGTGGGACTCCAAGTATCAAAGGGCAACACCAATCGATTGAAGGTTAGTATCATGATTGACTTGGCTGCAAGACAGCATCTTTTTAAAAGGATTTTGCGCCGTTATGGAAAAAGAGTTCAACATGACTAAACCATTGGCTAACAAACCATCAGTAAAACGTCCAGGACAATTCGTATTATGTATCCTATCTGAACTGTTATTATTCCTAGTACGCGTCTAACACCTGGATGCCGCAATGGTCTCTCATTTTTACGTGCTATTTCGCCGTTAAGGGACATGTTTCAACGTTTCGGTAAATGGAGTAGATCAACAATTCAGTTAGGATGCGTAATATTTGTCTACCAGACTTTCACACGAACGTAGCCATCATTTTGCAGTCGGTGTATTTACAATCAGGGAGAGTTTGCAAAGAAATAAAATTTGAATAAGGTTCGCAGAATGATTACTTTATGGGTTATGCTTTACAGAATGTAGAAGAAGAAGAAATCGATTCAGATCGTGATCAGCACCATCCTCATCTATGCACTGATGACTCCAATTGGATCGGTTCTCGGCACGATTCTCCAGGTAATCGATATCATACTGTAGGCGGAGTATTTCTGACGTACGGTAGGAAACTGGAATAGATTTCGAAATTTAAGTCGCAGATCGATGATCGCAGAATCCACTTCGAAACTGTGACTTAATTATCATGTTTAAAATATACGACAGTCAGATATGCATCAGGAAGAGTTTATTAGGCGACCGTGATGCGCATTTCGATTCCGTTTGGTCTGCGTCTTGATAGAAAATGAAGTTAAACACTAAAAAAATAGTAATTCGTTTACTAGATAACATTCATAGTAACTTGTTACTTAGATGGCATCGGCATCGTCAAGTAACTTAATATTGAGTAACTTCTTTCTCGTGTGATCCTAAGAATCATATTCTCCGAAGTGAATGATGGGGCGAAAGACGAGAGGCGCCATGGGTATTTGCGCTGAAATGGTAAAAATGGATAGATGCGTTGTCGTCGACGCTAATCTCAAGTATCCATTTCACCAATACGGCGTAAATTGCAATGGCGTTCTTGTCGTACATCTGAATAATGGTCGTGTTCAGAACTCGGATATGGAGCCGACGTACAAGCTCGGCGCAGTGGTCATTCTCGAAAGTTGCGCCGCAGGAACTTTTATCTACGTGACGTTCCTTGAGGTGGGAATTATCTTTTTTTATTTCAAAAGATCAAGGCTATTCCATCACAAATGCTGAATTTTATTCCTTATAATCGGTAGCTGAAACGTATGATAAATCACCGTTGATGGTCAGAGATGCGACGAAACATAACGCAAATTCGAGACTGTCGTTGTCATCCATAGGATTCGGAGCGTACACCTGGCTCGGATGAATAATAACTGCTAAGACTGATGTGGACATTTGCGCCATAATGGCCAAACGTGCCAATCGTTTCACCATTTCTACGCAAAGTCCATGTCAAATTGTCATTCCCCCTTTATTATTCACGTAAACTGAAGCGAAAACCAGACTATACAATTTGTGCATTATATTATATTGCTATGTTATATTATAATATTTGGTCTCCCGACCGGCGGTTAGAGAAAGAACGAAGTTGTCATTCTCAATTGACCATTCTTCAGGTGCTGGCTAGGGAGAAGGACAACGATTTCAACTCTCTCAAGCAGCTTCTGGCCATATTCACTGGCTTCCTGGTCATTGCTGCCCTTCAATTCTTCACTGCCGGGTAAGCATAGCGAGACGAACACAGCAGCTTCCGTCTCTACGTTTGCGCCGCAATTACAGTTCTAATTTAGCCGTCATGGCGCAAATATACACCTTGCAACTATAAAAAAAGCTTTATCCGTTATTTTCCTTTTACAATTGGAAGTCTTCTCGCTCTAATAATGATGGGAATTTGCTTTTACCATTATTTTTCGTTGGGGTTAGCTTTTCGGTTTTCCCTTGCTTCTTCTTGCGGCTAGACGCTCTCTTCTATTCGTTTTTTTCTATCTTTACCATGTTTCAGAATGGGAGTTCACGTCTGAAAAGGATCGGGTGGAGGTAATTACTGTGTATCGTACAGTGTTGTGCCGAGTTACTGTTTACTACTAAATAATCCAGTTACTAGTACTGCTAACGTGAATAGAATGTGATGAACAAGTATTTTCTCATCAATATTGTAGGATTTCGCATGTGAGCCGTTTAATGCATTCGTCGTGTTTCTACACTCTGCGGAGCGGCTGTCTCCCAAATTCAGAGACAACCGCTCCTCAGAGAGTAGAGACACGACGAATGCACTAAACGAATCTCATGCGACACTTTGAACCGTCGTAATTTTCGGTCGGAACAGAATGCCCTAGCGAATTTGTTTGGTTGACGGGGCGTTACGAAGAAAAAAAGTTAACGGAGAAATGATCTGTTTGCCGTAATCATAGTTTCGATTATCTTCCCGGACGGCTTCTTTAACGGAGAAATGATTTGTTTGCCGTAATCATCAACATAGTATCGATTTTTCATTTTGCGCACGAACTAACACGTTCGAATCACGAGATTAGTCTGACGTTGAATGTTCAACGAACGGAAACACAAAAAGGGTCAAAACTAGGGATCGCATTATGGAACGTTATTGACAGCCGTTCTTTTCTAGCCGTCTATTTTCATTCCTAGCGGTTGTCTCTCACTTCGCACAGCTAGAAATGAACAGCTGTCAATAAGGTTTCATAATGCGATCGCTAGTCAGAACAGAAATGATTGTATTGTTCTGATGCACTGGTGCATACAGTGTGTTATGTTTCACATGAGTTATAACAGTGTCTGATTAGCATGCAAAGTTAATTTGTGCATGAAGTGTAACTGGTGAATGAAATCCAAGCAATCATCATCATAAAAGCCAATAAGAATAGTCATCCCAATAGAACTGTCTGAAAATAAGTGCATCATTTGTCGTCTCTACTCTTCGGATAGCGGTTGTCTATCACTATCAGAGACAACCGCTAGCCGACGAGTAGAGACGACCAATGATGCACTTATTTTCCAAAAGGCGTTCTTTACCAGAACCTCACTTTACGATTGGTGAAACATGATCAAACGCACGAGTCAGAAAACTGACGAAATAGCACGTTAAATACGGGAGTGACTGTCGATCAAAAACGTAACGAGCGTAAATTCTTGGGTGTAACAGTCAGATTAGGTTGCATGACCAGTATTGCTTGGATTCGTTGATATTCAATTTAATTTGTAAAAATATTTTTAAAATAACATTTCAGACACGCGCACGGTCACTCAGAAGCATCGTCTCACGATCATCATGACTCCATTCCACATTTTCACAATACCACTAATTAGGGCATTTCGCATTCGTTCCCTTTCGTGATTACTATAGATTAGGGATTCTGAATAGGTAGTAGAGTGCATTGCTCATTCGTCTGATTTCTCTGGAGCTGTGGTCTCTTCGTCGGATAGACAACTGCTCCGCGTAGATTAGCCGAATGAAAAATGCACTTTATTGTCATTTTAGAAACCCTGCTGTAGATAGCGAATGCTACAAAAAGTATGTTGAGAACAAAGTGTTTCCCTCATTTCACAGTAACGACAGTGATACTTTGTGTG
>JACMIF010003103.1:0-15612 GCA_014805445.1 Diplogasteroides magnus
ATCTCACGACATGCCTGATTTGCAGGTTCATAACAAACTATCCAAGCCCCAAATCATGCTGCTCTTGGTGTCAGTCCGTAGTATAAGTTTTACTCATTGCATCACCGGAATATGAGACACTTGCGATGACAGGGGTAGGGAGAGGGAGGGTAGGGAGAGGGACGATAGGGAGAGGAGCGCGCGCGAAAAAACGACTGTCCAGGAAATGAGCAAAATCTCATTACTGTAGAGCAAAACAGTCACCTCCGATTTGGCTGAAATTCACATATATACGGTAATCGTATGCGCAGATTCCAAAAATGATGTCCATTTAGCGTTGTTAGTGCAAAAATTTTACACGACGGCCGTTTGAAAATTTCAATGGGCTGTAAATGAGCTTCAAAATGAAGTTACAGGTCTCATTTTTATATCACTATGTGTTCTAGGGACCAAAATTCGAATGCCACATCAATTGTGCATATCTGATTTTTTCCCAATTTTTGACGATTTTTCGGATTTTTTCATGCCCTGAGGCAACGAAATATTTTCATGTCAAACGGACCTCAGATTCGTGATCTACGGGGTCGATTTACCCTAGAACCAAATTTTCAGCCAATTCGGAGACATAATGTTGAAAAACTGTGCACAGGATATGCCTGGGAGGTCCAGTCTTACAGAAGATGTCTGATATAGTCTATAGGATGGCAACATCTTCCCGATGTGGAATGACTGTAGTGAGGGCTGCATCGTCGACTTGTTCTATCGTCCGTCCAACTCTTCCTCAGATACAGGTTGAGTTTTGATTGAACGGACATTCTCTCTCATGTTGTCAATTGTAGGCATCCATCGGACACATTCCACAGAAACTGAAGACTGCATCGATTGAACCGAATAGAAGGGCCAGATTGGAAGTGAGTGAATGGAATAGAATGAAAGAGAAGAAGGGGAATCATTGAGGTTCTTCGAAAGATTGTAACTCGACTGGTGAGGGAAGAAAGGATTGAACTACAATGGAACAGGGCTGTTGAGACTCGTCCCTATATCGAGAGGGTATCACTATTTTTGTATTACCTTATAATCATGGGATGGGCAATTGTCATTAATTCGTTCGGAAACGGCAGTAGTATTCTATCGGATTGGTATTTTTTGACAACGTAAACTAGTTTAAGTTTTGCAATTTGTTTGAAAAGGCTAAGTTAATGTGATTGCAGCTGATTCAATTGGCAGTTCAACATGGTTCATCAGATGAATACACGAATGAAATGGTACAATGGTGGCTGCCTGAACCTGGACTTCCCTATAAGTTGTACGAGGTGAGACATAAGGATTGTAGAAAAGTAAAAGTGCATTCCCCTTTCGTCTAATATCCTCGGACCGGTTGGTTATCTTTACTTTCGAATGACAATTGCTTCGCAGAGATTAGACGAATGAGGAATTTATTTTTTACCGTTTAAATTTTTACGGCTTTAGAAACCGTGTGAAACAATCGAAAGTGGATGATTATTTGTATTTTTATTATGATCTCGAATGCATTTTAATTATCGATTTTTGTTCTCATCAGATTGGGCGCTATAAAATGCTATATAACTTTTTCATGGCGAGTTGTTCGATCAAATATTTCATTACGTCCTTGTAAATATTCAAGAGGCGGATTGAGGAATACCCCTGATCGTTTCTGTAATGTTAATTGTTGTGGAAATATTTGATTTTTTACGAAATTTTACGATCCGTAAAATTGTGAATAACTTTTCAACAGTTAAAGCTATAGACAACTTCAAGGGTATCATTCGATTAGTTTTTCGAAGATCTACACGATTTGATGTAAGTCATTGGTCGCATTGCATATTTTACGGCGACCTTCTCATGTCATAATTGTTGATGTATAGGTGATCGCCCCTCGATTGAATGATGTACCTTCTCCATTCACTGCACTCTACAAGCTTCCCTCCAAGAGACTCGAACAGTTCATTCAGAACAAGAGAATTTTCTGGAAAAGATACGATATTGCCGTACTCGAGATTGAAGGTACAGTACCATATCTTATTTGTGCCTGTAGTCTTTCTCATTTGAGGCAATCCCTTCCCTTCTGTAGTACCCGATCCTCCTTCCAACTCTAATTCCCTTCTCAATCAACTTCTGAGGAAGAGTCTCCAGTCAAGGTTGGCTGCAGTTGACGGAAAGCAATAGGAATACTGTATACAAACATCGTCCATAACAGACACTTTATAATTGTTGTAGAGTGCTTTAGAGACTGCTCAATCTTTTATTTGTTGTTTGTTGAATTTTTGCAAGTGGAATGAAGAAAGAATACAAAGCTCAATGGAAAATGTTCAATTCGAGTTCAATTCTCATTTACATATATTGAAGTCTCCATTGTTATCAATCCATGCCGATCCAACATAGTACTTCTTCTCTTCTCCTGCCTTCTCTTTGATATAACATCTAAAGAGGATTCCCCACGGGGTCCTTCAATGGGAGGAGTCCTCCCGTGGTCGTTCACCTGTATGGGACGATACCGTTCTCTGCACATCGTAGATCGATGTCTCCGTCTCTCCATACAGTGTACTTGGGAATGTGAAGGAGTGGGTCATCTATGTTATCATCTCTTGATCCATTGAAACATCCTACAAAAGAAAGGAAGTTCAATGACATGCCATTAAATCGTCCCATGCCTTTATTCTCGATTCTGCCCTTCAATCCACTTGGTTGGATTGTACATAATTTGAGTGATTTGTTATCCGTGAGGAAGAATCCTTGT
This sequence comes from Diplogasteroides magnus, assembly GCA_014805445.1. NCBI lineage: Eukaryota > Metazoa > Nematoda > Chromadorea > Rhabditida > Diplogasteroididae > Diplogasteroides > Diplogasteroides magnus. Next base: position 2,738 of record JACMIF010003103.1, read on the forward strand.
TTAACCCAATCACCAAACGCATCCACACAACCTCAAAGGACAATGCATTACATTCTCACAAATGTGTACCTTTGATTCTCCTTGAGATACAACAAATGAGGAAACTATTGATGGAAAGGTCATTTGTATTCTCACAAAGGGATCCCAATTCACCTGATCCCTGAAGAGAGTATTGATTGATTGGAATGATAATTGATTGTACCTCCACATCCTCTTCTCTGAAGTCTTTCCCTCCCTTCCATTCAGAACTTCGTCCACTCTTGTTGTCATCAGTACATGAATACTGAAGAATGACTTGAAAGACGAAGAGATGTTATGATTGTACCTCAATTCCATTCTCAATGAAAGTCTTTGTTCCAACAGGAATGATTGATCCTACATCAGTAACACATTCTTTGACCTGAAAGAAAAAGAATAAGTTGAAGGAAGAGAAGAGAATGACTCACTCTAACTTCTCCTTCATTACATTCAACAAGGAAGTGATGTCCTCTTAACCATCTTTCACCCTCTTCATGCCATACTCCATGGTCATCACAACCACGCTCAATCGATATACATAGAGGAGTACTGTAGAGTACTGTACCTTGTAAGGGGATGGAGTAGTGAGTGAGAGGATAGAGAAGAGAAGAGGGAGTAGCATTGGGAACAAGAGAGTGCATTGAGTGATTGACTGCTGTCGAATGAATGATGGAAGGATGACAAGTGGTCATTCTCTTCATAGTTATCATATGATGTTTATTGAGAATGAGATATGCTCAGAATGGAATGATCATTGTATACAGACAATGAGGTACACGTGTATGAGATGATTAAAGAATCATGCGGGGTTACGGTAAAGCTATCAATGCAAAGAGACTTCAAAGGACATGTGCACTCTGTGCGCAGCACATATGGTGAGTACTGGGTACAACAAATGAAGGATGACCAGAATTCAGTAACCGAAACTATTAACAGCAATATACAGTATCAGATCTATTTTGGAAGGATTGAATGAAATTGAGAATCACGATCGTAATTGAGTGGAACATTAGTTCCATCGTGAGTAATGAGTGGAACTTCTTTCTTTGGACTCATTTCTTCTTTTCTCTCAGGTGTCATTTCTCTCGCTGATCCATTCTCAAGTGTATGAGTCTTCAACAATTCACATACTCCTCCTGAACAAATCAATCGATTCCCTTCATAAAGAGTACAGACTCACCCTCTTCTGGAATACTGAAACAGTTGAGAATTCCATCTGTTGAAGCAGAAACGACATGATCCTTCCCGTTAACCCTACAACAATTCAACCCTTATCATCTACCGTAATCAGATGATTCAATGAATAAGAACTATTTCTTACTTGACAATGGCTGCGATTGTCCTTCCAGAGGATGGAGAGAGGTATGCCTCTGCGAAGTCTTTCTCTCTGAGAAGAATAGAGAATGATCAAATGGCAGACATGAGAACAGTTACCTCATGAATCCTTGGACTGGAAGGTATGCTTTTGCAGTATCTTGAAGATACTTTCCCCATCCATCATACTCACTTCTGAACAATGAGAATGAACAGGGGAAGAAGAATGAGTCAACTCACGTTGTCTCTTCTGCCTTAGTCAATTTGTATACGTGAAGAGTACCAAAGTTGGATGATGAAGAGAGAAGAGAAGAATTGGAAGAGAAGGAAAGAGAATGAATCTCAGCACTCAACACAGTCATTCCCTCATTGTCTCTACTTCAATACTCACCATCTAACTCCCCTTTGGAACTCGAAGACTTTCGTTCCTGTGGAGACATTGAAGACACGAATCACTGTACCCTGAATCAATACCATACAGTAATCATAAGGCAATCCATACTACCGTACCCTTGTACTGGCAGTTGCAATCATGGAACCCTCAGGATTGAATCGAAGTGCAGAAAGGAGATTCTCGTGTGCCAAGAATGAATTGACTGACTGTAGTGAATTGGCATCGAAGATATTGACCTTAAATGGAATTGTGAGTGGAGTACACAAAGGGGAAGTGCAACCTGTCCATCATGATCACTTCCAGGATAAGCAATGAGGGAAATGTTTCTGTTTGTGAAGTCAATGATTCCATTCTTATTGCGAGGAACATCACTGATTGTGTGAATGGCCTGTGAATGGGATAATGAGTGAAGGGAAGACAAAAGAGAACAAACCTTCATGTCAACAAGGTTGTGAATGTGAATGACGTCCTCAAGACACACAATCAATCTCTGAAGAAGGAATGATTATTGTAGTCAGGATAGGTATGACTGACATCTCTGTTCATTCTGACATTGAGGACACTGCTACTGTACTTGAGGTCCTTGATGATTTGTCTGTTAATGAAGTGATAGATCTGAATGCGTGAATGGAAGGGGTGAAGGGGAAGGGGACTTACAATGATCACTCTTGGATCCTTTCTGCTCACAACTGCAAGAAGTGAAGAATTGTGCAATCTCTCCACTATGAATGTATCTGGCAGTGCTAAACACAATCAATGAATTATGATAATGGAAAGATATCTTACAATTGAACTCGTTAGTGAGAATTGAGTCGTCATTGAGCACTTTGTCCATGTCGTAGATTGCGTATCCCTTGGAATGACCAATTACGAGGGATCTGATATTCATCCATCATAACAATACAAAGAAACTGAACTGACTTGGAATCAGAGTTGAATCGGATGAAATTGAAGTGTTTGTCCTCTGGATTCATGATTGGTTGAGTGGTCATTCTGTAACAGAACACTCGTTATAGAGAGAAAGGAAAGGAAATCACGACGAATGGAACGCCATTCAGAAATACAAATGAACGAACACACAAGAAGAACCCCCTCCATTTACTCTTATCGCAACTATTTTTCATATGAATGTCGAAATAGTAGTGTTACTCTGAGTGCTTACCTTGCCAAGTAGTCTGAAGCGTCGTACATGTATTGAGAGAACATGGAGGCTGCATCGAAGAAAGACATGGTACAGAATGAATGAAGAGATTGAGGGATGGAGACCTCAGGAATAGGAACATGCAAGGGCAATGGAAGAGGATAAGGATGACAATGGATGGAGGAAGAGATGGTCTGAGATAGAGGGAGGAGGAATGCCTGTGGGTGAAATGAAGAGAATCGAGACCACGAAGAGGGTCACATGTCATCACAATTGAGAAGAACAAGATAACTCTTTTGTTCAATACACAACAATCGATGCAAACGTTTATCACATGGATGTTCGAAAAACAGGATCATTGCTCAACAACAAGCTTCTAAAGTGTCATTTTCAATGCACCATTCATCTTCATTTCCCTTGTGCTGGAGTACTTTTAATTAGTGTCACTGATTATTCACAGGTACATGATGGTAACTCTGTCAACAATTGTGAATCACAGAGCTCACAAATTCAGAAATGTGCGCTTGGGGGGTTAGCCTATGCCAAAAACCGTAGTTTGGATTACTGTGAATACGACGAGGAAAATTGGTGGGACGAAGGTGTGATTTATGAATGTTAGCTTTTCTAGAAATTTTCCTGACGTTTTCACCGAATAATTCGTTTTTTTTATAGCTAGGCTACTGTTTTGGAAGGAATAGCCTTCTACAGGAGACAACTGAACTAGGCTGATAAGGTTTGCATTGGGATTCACAGCTTTCTGCGTACTTTTGACAACCTAACCGTTTCCCAACGATTTAGGCTTTGTTCAGGCATAACGTGGTGTGTTTAATGTTTCTGCCGTAGGTTTGAATAATAGAATGGAGGTTCTCAATTGTCTTTTTAAGGACACGACTTGTGTCGCAAAGGTTGGATGCTACCGAGCTTCATTTCCATAATGTTGCGTATCAGATCAACAGAGAGAATGATTTGTACAAGGGGAAGAACTCCAAGTTCCCTTCCTTCTGTGCTGCTGTTGAAGTTGATTACGATGATCGACGTCATCGATTCGTACGTGCAATTCAGGACATTCCATCTGGGAAGGTACGTGAGGACGTTCTCGTTTTATTTTGATGTCCCATTGAGGTGATATGTGTGGATGAAGGGATCACTTGTACGTTCTCCGACTATCGATGTCAGTTTTGTGTGGGATTCTTGAACGTAAAAGAGAAGTGAGCGAGAACAGAATGATTCCTTTTAAAAGAATCTCTATAGAAATTACTGTGCTCGATGTCGTGTGGATAAAAGGGCAAAGATGATTAGACAAGCTGAAGATGGAATCACAGAGGAACTGAGAAGGTAAGAAATGAACACAACGAATGATTCAAGCATCGTGCATGCAGACACGGAATGCTGGAATTCGCAGTGCGCATTATACTGTCGTATCCTGCAGAGGAAGTGGTTGCAGCTGTTAAGAATGAAAATGGTGAGTCTATTATGGATGAGTAATCCGGAGATTGTTTCAGATTCAGTTGATTGGCATCGTGGATTTTCTTCTCGTTCATTTCTATCAGTATCTTCTCTTGAGAAAGGAGATCTTGATATGCCCGAGATTCGAACAGTATTCGCTGGTCCCATTGCAAGGGTGGGAGAATGTATTCATTCCCGTCCAATCATCATTGTCACAGTTACTGGGCAATCTGAAGAAACATGCAGAATGGGCTCATATTCCCGACAGGGACAATGTATTCTGTGAGGCCATGCAGTTTGTAATGTTGGTGAGGACACAGCTTATACATTCATACAACAATCATGATGCGAACTGCATGGCAAATGTAAGGGAAACGGTTTGTTTTGCAGCGAATTCCTGCCAACGCCCATTCAATCTACCATCCAAATGCGGATCCCGTAATAGCTGGTCACTATGATTCAGTCTTGTCCGATGTGCTAGAAGAGTATGTTGTCATTCTGATCTGGAATCAAAGGTTGATGTTCCCTCTTACAGTATCCTATGGCCTCCTCCTGGAACAGATGCTCGTGCTCAACCGAGGAACAATCCCAAGGCAAATGCCAATGCAGACAAAATCACTGCTGGAGTGCTGGGACCTATTGCTGCTTGTTCTGCAGCATCGGCCACTGGAGGTACGGTAGAAGATCCCTCCTGGAGTACTGGGTGCTTGATTTAGGTTACGGTCGTGGTTGGTCTCTCAAGCCAGGAGTACCCATTGCTGTAGGATTCTTTCCCTCTGCAAGTCTGATCAATCATAGTTGTGCACCCAACACTTACAGCTAGTGAGTACTTTCAATTCTTACAATTCAGGGGGAAATAATTAATCGATCTTTCAGTTTCCACGAAAATCGTTTGATATTTGTAAGCCGTGGTATTCGCAAGGGAGAAGAGGTCCGTCTTTTTTTAATAACTGATATCAATGACTTTTTTGTTGTTCAGATCACGGATTCATACGGACCCACAGTTTATACCCATTCATTCTCTGAACGACAGGTATATTTCTTTTGCACGAGAACTTCTCTCAAATGTTATATCTAATTTCAGAGCTTGCTAAAAGGTCGCGGTTTCACATGCAACTGTACAGAGTGCTACTTCGATTCGGAATCACAAAACAAGGCAATTATAGATAGTACAGTATACTTGACTTGCTTTGTTAGTTTCAGGATTTCAATCGATCACGTCGTAGAGATGTAAAGGTTGTCGAAAACGAGCCAATAGTGGAGAAGGTATAAATGAGTACATTATATCACGATTGCTTTGTCTTTAGCTTCTAACTGATCTTCGTGATTGTCCTCCATTCTTAAATGCTTCTCGTATCCTCCAACAATTGGAGAAGTATCTTCCTTGTTATGATCTCTCACTTGCTCATGCATACAGAATAACAGCAGTGGCAGCAGCACAGGAGGGTCAGTATCCCCTTCTCCTTCCCCCTTCATCTTCTCCCATATAGGTCGTCTTCCCGAGTGTCTCTCTATCCTGGATCGTTTCTCTTCTGCCTATTCAGTCCGTCAATTAGGAGTTGATCCAGTGACAGCATCCAATGCTCATGCAATAGCCATTCTTCACTTTGCAGAGTATCAGAGGTAAGTGTTCCCTTGTCATTCCCTTCATTTTCCTCTCCTTATGCCCTCAATTAGCCTTTTGTGATAACGATTCCTTTGTCTTTATCCATACACGTGTGACCTCAATTCCATTCTTATCTTTCACCTTTAGTCATCATGCAGAAAGCGCACCGAGACATTCTCGCAATTTGTCCATTAGATCATATTATACGAAAGCGAGTTTCTGACAGAGGAAAAGGCACGTAGTTAAAGGACCCCTCTGGTGAATATTCAACTCTCATAAACTGCAAGTGCAGTTCGATAGGGGTGGTGCTAATGTGTGCATCTGCCAAAGGAAAATGGATTAAAAAATTTCTACAACGCAGGAGAGCATTAGAAACTGTCAATCCACGACAGGCAACTTGTGGGAATTCAAATATTTTTTCGCGTTTCAGCTTTTCTTTTCGTTGAGTGGCTTCCAACTGCATTTCTTCACCCCGCACTGACTCCGTAAAATTGCAATGGTTTTTAAGATATAAATAAGCGGGGGTAAAATTTTTCGAAACCACTGAAAATCGGCAAAGATCTAATAGAAAGTTTGATTTTTTCCTTACCGTAATCACGTTATCCGAAAGGCAAAATCGAGCTAAGAGTTCCACAAATTATTCGTCAGAGGGGTCCTTTAACAGTGTGATTACAGCAGCCGATTCACGGTTCACCATTCTGAGTGTGGCGTGAAAAATGCTTTTTTGCAGATTTATAAAATAAGTTTAAAGACATTAACTTGAACGCAAAGTTCAACAATACTGTAGCGGGGGAGATCAATAAATGGGATGACCTGAGAGAGGGGAGGAATAGCATAGAGACGAGAAATTACGGTACTTCGTTGGCAAAGTGCAGTCAAATATTTGCTGAATATATACTTGGTTTTTGAAACTCAAGTTACGTCTCCTTTTAAGGACGGGTATCGATGCAGCTGCTCAGCAGTCACAGATATATGCCTTAAAGGCACTCTCTCAGTACACTCTCATCTATGGAAAGCACGGTGAGAAGAAGTTACAGTATGCCAATTAATAATTGATGTTCCCTTTAGGACTCCTCACACGGTCTCTCGTTCGATTCATAAAGGAGCGTCAGATGTTATATCTGTGAGTGACTCATTTGTTGTTCTATTAGGAATAGATATGAAAGTGTTGTTGTCAATGTTATTAGTTATGATTAGATATTAGGATTGATTCATTTCTCATTCTTTTTTTGTTGTTCATACTGTTTCCTCGATCTGATCGCTATTTCATCTTTCCCGTTGTGTTCGTTCATTATCCGGTAACTGTGACGCTTTAGCGCTCAATTGCCACAACTAGCCTATCAAATGGGTCATATATCATTTGTGCGCTTCTTCTCTCAATCATAATCATTTGTTTCTTCTTTTGTTACCCTCTCATGCATTATGAATCTAGTCCCATTCTCCCTCTCTCAATTCTTATTCTTTCTTCCCTCATCTATTCCAGCCAAAGCAGCAACCTTTATCATTCATTCTTTTACATTCTCATTTCGAGTGACTGTAGCATTTGAATCAGTGCCTAATTGTAAGGGCTAACTCAGTTATTATGTACAAGTATGAAATGAGTTGAGAACCTCAGTGGAATGTAGCGCATAAAATGAGTGAATCAATACTGAATCCTATCCTCTTTTGCAATCCACATTTTGAATGGGGCTATGTAGTCATCAACTGGCAGATGTTCCAATTCTCGTTCTTTGTCTGTTTTGGGGTCCTCAAAAGAATAAGTAGTTATTATGTTCGTTTTATGTAGACACAGACCTTGAGGAAATCGTGGAAAGCTGCATCATCGAAGCCATTTTCAGCTGCCTGTAAATGATTTTATAGTACACGTTTAATTTGTGATTTTTGATTTCTCCGTTGGGAACCGGTTTGGAAATGTGGGTAATGTGTCTTTTGAGAGAGTAATCTATGATTAGTTTGCAAGTTCTCAAATTGATAAGGGAAAGGAGAGCTTGACAGAGGAAAAGGGAACGACCCCCAATACTGATCGGGAGATGGTTCCATCAATCTCTTTGCTGATAACTTATGAGCTTCATTGGACTCATTTCGTCACAAGACAGTCTGACATCACACAATGTGTTCTACGATATAAAATAGTAGATGGATGATGCCATTATTTCCTGTTAGTGATCAATGAATCAATCAATAACAGTCTCTTATGACTTGTACAACCGTCTATTCACATGTTGATCACATGTACTCTGCCTGAGGGCCTATCACTTTCATTCGACTGATCGTGTTATCTTCCCTGGAGCGCATGTGAAGATCAAAATGTGTACCTGACAGACATGATTATGTTCGAATCCCCATTTACAGTACCTGCTCAGCAGTGGCAGCATAGTAGATTGCATCGAGACGAGCCCATAGACACGCACCCATACACATTGGACAAGGATAACAAGAAGTGTAGAGGACACATCCTAAATGAAATTGAATGAATAGTGAGTGCATCCCCTTCAATCGAACTCCATGCGTCCCTTCCACGGTGACACTCTATTGTGTCTCAATGGGTGACACACTGATAGCTCTACACAGTGAGGGCACACCAATCAAAGATACAGTATCCCTACAGTACTTACCATTGAGGGACATGTCTCCTAATGCCTTACAGGCATTTCTAATGGCAGTCATTTCAGCATGACAAGTAGGATCCTTGTTGACCAGAACCTTTGAATGAATGATGAATGATGTGATGTAATGTACTTGTGTACCATATTGTGTCCAGTAGCCACAACCTTTCCATCCTTCACTACAACAGCTCCAAATGGACCTCCATCACCTTAATCTCAATTGAATCTCTCTTCTTCTCCCTCTCATTCATACCAGCTGCAACTCCTATACAAGCCTCTCTCACAGCTGACTCCATGTGCTCGGGGACTGAAAACATCTACATAAATACCATTTTGAACAGAAACTATTGTTATGATTTGGTCTTACCACGCTCGATTTTGATGGGAGAAGCTTGGTTGGGTGGCATGAGAAGGGGAAAGAAAGAATGAATGGAAGGAGAAGGGAGGAGGGACACACGTGGGAAGAAGAGTACAGACAGAAAGCACAAGAAACATTAGGGAGAACTGTTTGTCTATGATTGAAGATACTCACCTCTTACAATCTGCATCCTTTCCTATAGTGAACTGTCAATAGAGTCAATGTGCTTATATCTACGCATGATAAGAAGAGATAACAAGAGAAGAGGAACGAACAATGCAATGAATGTACTCTTACCCTACCCAACTAGACATACAGGGTGATCTTCGAACATACGCCATAGACTATGGCCCAAAGTGTGTATCAATCACATGGAAGAGTGACGAAATATTTATTAATCATTTATGTGAAACCTTATCGATACAATTCTCTGTTGAAATGAGAGAATACTGTTCAAACAAAGGGAAAGATTGTCTTGGACGAAATCAAATCGTCACTCTATCGTACATTTGGATAACAGTTATGCAGCTTTGACTATTCAACAACTAAAAACCTATCAGATCTCGACTCTCCTAAGATCATCTCTTTGTTCTCATTTCTTGAAGTATTCTTCTTCCACTCTCTCAGTGAATTCAACAAGGTTTTGGTACTTCCTCAATGCATTACTCAATTCCATTGTGGGTAATCTTGTAGTGAGAATAGCAAAGAGATGGCCGAATAGAAGGGCATCTGCCTCTGTTGGACGAGTACCCATTAGATACTCCTAAATGAATAATCATATACTGTAACTACAGTATGCCATACCTGCGTTCCCAATTGAGAAGAGAGACATCGGAATGCTTTGTCAGCCAATTCCATCACTTCACTCAGTGACTGAAAATCATGTGGTCTTCCAAAAATGTCAAAATAGTGTAAATTTCGTACCTTATCAGCCCATTCGATATCTCCCAATTTGGTTCTCATTTCTCTTCTCTTGAGTATTGGAAGGACAGAAGACAACGGCCATTTGTAGATGGATCCAAATCTGTCAAAGATACAATCATTTATTATCTAGACTATGCTCAACATACCGAATCTTTGTGACTACAGAGTATGTCTCGTTGTGCAGCCATACAATGTATTGCTGAAACAAAGAATAGTCATTACCACAAGTCTTCTGATAGACAGAATCGACCACTCCTACAACAGTTTTTACAACAAGAGTTGAAAAAAATTTCCCAGACTAATTTGACCATGTTGATCACGATGATATGCTTAGGGACCACAAACGCGTGATTTTTTTTGTTCCCGGAGAGATTGCGGCTCAAACACAGCATATTTTAGTCTGATCAAGTGTGCTCTAGGCTAAATGAAGAGTTAGGAATCGAAATATGTACTTTTTGAGATCCGAGTATACCGGAAGTAGATCATCCCTGAGGGCTCGGATATGGTTCACCCCTTATCCGAAGATGCACCCTTCTGGAAATAGGTTTAATCCATTCCTCATATCGAAAAAAACCTATGAAACGATATTTTTATGAAAATCGGCGGTCGCGGTTTTTTGAAATTTCAAACTGAAATTTCAAAATTAAATATTCAGTAACTTTTGAAATTCGAATATTTTTGACAAACGGACTTTTAGAGGACGTACATAGAGGCTATCTTTCAAATTATCAGCAAATATAAGTTACCATATATGCAAATTCGAAGAAATTTTGTCAATTCAATATTCGGCGTGGTTTTCCCGCGATTAAATTGGATATAACTCGCAAACCAGAAGATGCACCCCCGTGAAAAACACATAGATGATAGATTACGAAGTATATGAAAAATCTGTGAAACGTTTTTGAAATTTCTTCGTCGCGGTTTTCCGCTATATGCTAAAAAACCACCAAATTCTTCGACTATCTGTCAATAACGATTTAAACGATTTTTTCAAAGTTGTCCAAATTAGCTCAAATTTGGCTCAGAGGTAGAACGAGAGTGCGAGAGTCTAATTCCAAATCATTCTGATAGCTCAAACCGTTCGCCCGCGGCACCCGCGGCAATGAAGTTCCGTGGGTCAACTACTCTTCATTAGGTCGGATTTCCCCTGTGGCGGTTGATAGAGGTGTGCTCTTTTGAGGCCACACCAGAGGCTGCCACGAGCGTACGAGAAGAGGAATCGATATGATTTTTTGGATAATGACTTTTACACACTTGATCTACGTCTGAGCCAAATTTGAACCCGATTGGATCATTTTGAAAAAATCTTTTGCGGTCCCTAGATATGCTTCATTTATGACCGAAATGTGTCGTTAACGAGTTATGCCCTTAGGGCATAATGTGACATTCTGCAATTTAACGCCATTTTCGGCCAACACACAGAATCACATATCATGTCAATGGATTTGGAGAGTCAAACGGTTGAATACCTTATGTGATTCAGTATGTAAATTACACGTGAAGCCACATTTTAAGTTTTAAATTCGCCGCCCTAGAAAATTTTTCAAGAAAAACGGAGAATTTTATTACACATTTGAAACCTCATTGTCAGATTGTACTTCCTTAATTTTTTTTGAAATTTTTATATATATTCTGTCTTTACTAGTAGAAAATAACTTAGATGTTTTTGTTTCGCTGGATCATTTGCAAAGATGTAGACAAATGAGTACGCACTTCCTTCATCCATGACGTGAGTCCACTTGTTTGCTTAATTTGCATCATAGAAACAAACAAATGCGCTAGGAAATAAAGGAAGTGCGTACTCATTTGTCTACATCTTTGCAAATGATCCGGTGAAAGAAAAACGTCTAGGTTACTTTATACTAGTAAACATCAAATATATATATTTTTTTAATTTTCAAAAAAATTTAGAAAGTACAATCAAATTTTCCATTTTTCTTGAAAAATTTTCTAGGGCGACGAATTTAAAACTTAAAATGCGGCTTCACATGTAATTTACATACTGAATCACATAACGTATTCAACCGGTAGACTCTCCAAACCCATGCCATGATATGTGATTCTTTGTTTTGGCCGAAACTAGCGTTAAAGGATCCGGGAACCGAATGTTCAACTCTTATAAACTGCTAGCGCAGTTCGATAGGGCCGGTTTTGATTCGTTGTTCTGCCAAAGGAATTTGAATAAAAAAATTCCTACGAGGCAGGAAAGCGTAAGAAAGGCTCATTGCATATCAGGCAACTTGCGGGAATTCAAATAAATATTTTATGCTTTTCGTTTGGTTGTATGCCCTGCAACTGCCTGTTTTCGAATATTATTGACTCCGTAAAATCGCAATGGCTTCAAAGATATAAATAAACAGGGGTAGAAATGTTCGCACAACGGAAAATCGCCAAAGCTCGAAGTGAAAAGTTTGATCTTTTCTTATCGTATTACCTTGATAAAACAGGCAAATCGCATTTCTTCATTTTCACAAATTATTCGGTTCCCGGATCCTTTAAATTGCAGAATGTCATATTATGCCCTAAGGGCATAACTCGTTAACGACACATTTCGGTCATAAATGAAGCATGTCATAGTGATCAGCATGGTCAAATTAGTCTGGGAAATTTTTTTCAACTCTTGTTGTAAAAACTGTTGTAGGTGCCCCCTGTCCATTGTGATCCGGTCTCTCAGAAGGTCTGTGTTACAAGAGAGACTCACATTTCATAAGAACTACAGTAACCCAATCTATTCCATCCTCTCACCTCAACTCTCCTTAGAATGTTATCGATCACTGCCATCTGTGCTGTCATATCTGCCCTTTGGACGTCAGTCAAGTGAGATGAGAGTCCAGCATTCTCAAAGGAATATGGTAACTCTTCAGAATCACAATGATTACCTTTTTCCTGACAAGATCCACAATTGTGGAGAATCCGGCGATGAGAAGATTCTCCATTTGCAGAACAGGGAGGTCACCTGAATACAATTCAATTCAATTATTTATCATGTCAACGCGGTGCGTGATGAGTGAGGGCAGTCTTCCAATCATCATATGACAGGCTCCACCAATGTGTTCCGAACACTAGTT
>JACMIF010003104.1:0-15606 GCA_014805445.1 Diplogasteroides magnus
TCCCCCCCCCCCTCCTCCCCTATTTCTGATCTCATACATATTCAAGTAATTTTCAGTTATTCTTGTGTACAACTGTTTCACCTATTCCACTCGAGTTGCATTGGTATCAATGTAGATAAATTATTATTATGATCTACAGCACGGAACAGGCTGTTTTTCGTTTACGACACAAATATCAGGCATACTGTATTCCAACATTAATCCAACTATAGAACCCGAGCCATTGCGACTGCATCACGTTATTCAAATGCTTCAGCTGAGCTACAACTACTGTAATCCTACAGTATCCCTCGGCACTACCGTACCTTGGCCAGCTCGACGAGCAACATGGTCGCTCCGGGATCCTGCTCGGACGGCTTCAGGATCATCGTGTTGCCGGTCACCAGCGCCAGTGGGAACATCCACAGTGGAATCATGGCGGGGAAGTTGAAGGGCGTGATTCCTGAACGGAAAACATGGATTACGGTAGTCCAGACTGAACAATTACTTCGTTCGTCATCGTCCAACTATGATCAATTTACCGAATATTCAGTAACCCGTTAGTCAGTTTGTTGATCAAGGAGCTATCGTACCCCTTTATATCATACAGTAACCCAGGAAATACCGTATACCTGCAGTGACTCCGAGGGGCACGCGCATCGAGAACGTGTCCATGTCCTTGGAGACACTGAATCAATCGATTAAAAGGGATACTGTAGTTTGAGAGGATGAACTGCCTGCATTTTCCATCTATCGTAAAAGTGATACTACGTGTGCTTTATGCATGAATAGTGCAAAAGACAGAGATGAATCATTGCGCTTTTCTAAAGTCGCCTTGCCAAATATCCGGCCTGTGGCACAAAAAGTACTAGTTTACTGCAAAATAGTGCAAAAATGCTCTTAATACTATTTTCTAGCCCAATGATGAGCACCATCCTAAAGTAATGAAAGAGAATCAATCAGTCAGCTACTGTAGTCCGACGGGGCAAAGATCTGACTGCTCTCATTGGTACGTTAAACTCACTTGGGCAGCGTCTCTCCCAGCTGAAGAGAGGGCACGGCGCATGAGTGCTCGACGACCTGCAGCGAGATTACAATCGTTTGATCAACAAATATTTTCCCCTCCCCCTATTGTCCTTTCCTCGCCCCTGGCGATTCCGTGCCACACAGCCTTTAGAACAAACGAATGAGAAGTGAGAACATCGATACCATGCTCGATTCACCGCCAGTATAGAAACATTCATCGCTATCTGCTTTGCCTTATTAGTCAATAATCGACAATTTATTCGGCAGATTCGGCCCCCACGGTAGAGGTAAAGCATCAAACAAACGAATCCGTTGATCATTGTTTGAGATGTCGTTCGTAAAAATCCGTACTCGTAATTTCGCCAATCACCATTACAGGAGTCGCCTACCATACCTGTAGCCGTCTGTTAACGATTACCTACTCTCACTACGCTATCGTAACCAATCCACATAAGCTATGGACCAGCCTATGGTAACCCCAACAGAACCTGCAGTCCACTGTAATCAATGCCGGCACCGTAATCAATCAATACAATTGCATTCTTCACACCGTAACCCTACAGACTGTCTACAGTACCTGCAGTCCTCTGTCGACGTCTCCCTCTGCAGCAGGGCTATATATGCTCTCACTAACTACAGTAGTCAATCAATACCCCACAGTACCCCACTCCCAATATCAGCTACCGTAACCCTTACAGCACCTGCAGTCCTCTGTTGACGTCTCCCTCTGCATCAGGAAGGGTCTTGCCCTGCTCCAGCGTGATGTTCGCGGCCAACTTCTTCATGTCGCGTCTGAATTTTTTAATATGATTTTTAAAAATATTATTTAACAAATAACCTGATGAGTGCCTGCAGCTTGAACATAGTCTGCGTGCGGGTGAGGATGGACCTGCAACAAATTTCCTCGTTTTTGACATTCTATTTCAAATTTTAAGAAACCCGCGTGTTGTAAGCATCACGCAGCAGTTTTAGGTTTCAGCGATTCAACAATTCTGATCGACGCATGTGTGTTTTGCAAAGGAAGTGATTCTAATATAACATGATCAGTAACCTAATTGCAAATTCGTGCAATGAAACCAGAAGAAATTAGGCCTTTCAAATTTTTCGCACAGCTCTCGTGTGACGTTTTTTTTCGTCCGATCGATTTTACATAAATTCGAAAGCGATCGATAAACGACTAAACGCGCACTATATATCGTTATAGATGATGTACTCCACATCGTTTAAGAACAGTTTTCTCGTCGAATTGTCATTCATAAGGTGCGGTTTCTCCCAATGAAAAAGGCGCACAACGCACTAAAAGCGGTATATCGTATAGGGTATAGATCTATATTGGGTATAGATCTACATAGGGTATAGATCGCGCCGTACATACTGAATACTTGATACCGCCCTGCGAAACCATTGGGATCATCCTTGCCCTATATTTGGGCCTATCGTCGTTGTGAGCACCCTTCAGTGACATTATAGGCATTGCAAACTACTCACGTGTCCTTCCATGTCTTGAATGCCTGCTTGGAGCTCTCGACGGCGTCGTTCATCTCAGCCACCGTACACTTGGGCACACGGGAAATCACCTCGTTCGTCGCCTGAATCAGAAGGGATACGGTAATGACTCCGATACTGTAATATTAGGGTACTGTAGAAACATGCTATAGTACAGCGAGGACATCTATTATTCTATTGTTGAATCTTCTATTCTAGAACAGCTGTTGAATCTGCTATTA
Organism: Diplogasteroides magnus; assembly: GCA_014805445.1. Taxonomy (NCBI): domain Eukaryota; kingdom Metazoa; phylum Nematoda; class Chromadorea; order Rhabditida; family Diplogasteroididae; genus Diplogasteroides; species Diplogasteroides magnus. Next base: position 2,733 of record JACMIF010003104.1, read on the forward strand.
GAGCCACATTTCACTTTCAACAAAATAACCCCGTTAGAAACTGGAGATCACCTAGTTCTCTGATGAATTGCAAAATTCACAACAGATCAAATGGAAACTATCATCCTACCACATGGGTGAGATCTACCGTAACCCTGCAAGCTACCATAACCCGTGCTACCCTCTCTTGAAGCTACCGTAATCCTTGACTGACCGGATTGGTGAGGTCGATGTACTCGCTGGTCTTTGACTCGACTGGTCGTCCATCGATCCACATCTTGACCGTCTCCGCCTTGGCAGAGAGTGCAGCAGAGGCATGCAGGGAGCGGGACTGAATAAACATCCGTCATCATTTTTCTTTCTTTCTGCTCATCTTACTCATAGCATTCACCTTCATTTCGATATTATACATTACATGATAGATCTGATAGATCATATTTAGCTAATTTTCTAAATTAATGAGTTCTCCAGGTCAATGAACTGCTTAGCGAGAATACTGCTTTTCTAGTAGAAATTTCTACATACATATAATTAAAGTGCGACATTAAATTACCAGTTTTTTCTTCATTATAGCAACCGAAGTTGATGTGAGCCACGCAGACAGTTCACTGATTGATTACTGCCAAAATTGGTCGCTGTTATCAGCTATCGGACTAGAACTAACGCAAAATGTATATATGCCCTCTGATTGGACTCTCTTCAACGTCAAAGAAACACTGTGGAACATGATCCGTCTCTGCTCTCAATGTTCTCTCAACCCGATCCATTCTTTGAGCCTACTGATCGACCCACAAAACACCATGGGACATTTGCGCTCTTGCACATTTCCCGGCCAACACTCACACTCTCTACATCACAGATCAGGCACATCGATTGTGTCTGCGGAACAACAGCTAGTGCTAGACGTTTGGTCTCCCAATCAAAGCCCAAGTGCGCAATTCACGGGCTCCCGACGTTTTCCTTCCTTGATCCTTGCCCTATTCGAGTGCCACGACTTTGGCGCAGAGAAGTAACTCACAGAAGCCGTGGACGCGAGCCTGGACAGCATGATTCTTCTACGTAGTCTCGACCTCTCCGGGCGATGCTACCGCAAGTCTTCTGAAATGATTGCAATCATTTTTTTGAGATAAACAATCCTCAAGCTATTATGGTGCAAAACGCGAGTAGCGAATATTGAGGGACTGAGACATGAAACCTAGTGGCTGTGAGAAAGATTACATTATGAAATCAAGAAATCAGTGGTATTCAGCAACTTATTATAGCACCTAGACACAAGATCAATGGGATGAATTTCAAAACATAAAAAAATTTCAGCAGAAAGATCAAAGATCAAAGCAGTAAGGGTAGATATTGAGAAGACGAAACATCGGAAAGAAGGGGCTGACAAATGTCACGTCCGACGCGAAACGTGGAGAAAGAGGGGGAGAGAGAGTGTGATTGGAGAAAAACAGAAGATGGGGAAGAGATAGAGGAGAAACTGGAGAGATTCTTACTTCAAAATGTGAACTATGTCTGAACTATTCACAAATTCATCTATCTGTCCCTCTTATTAACCTTACCTGGTGGAACTGTGTCAAGCCAACATCATAAAATGTATCACCGGCATCGTAAGATGGTAGACAGGCTTATCCGATCGGATCACACCACTATTCATACAATTTGTGGCTGCAAACGCTGTGATAGCACTAAACGCAAACACTAACGATAAGCACCTTTGGAACGGATGAGCCGCGGCGCAAGAGCCGAGAAGAAACAGAATGAGATAGGTACGCAGGAACCATCCTTCCCTTCCCCCCACTGATCTATCCTTCCCCTCGTTCCCCCTCTGCCCTTCCCCAGTTCTCCCCTCCCCGTACCCTCTCTCCACTGACATGGGTCAGTGTTCAGTGATGTCTTCGCTCAGGGAGAAGGACATCTCAATAGAGACGAGGGGTACTAGAGACCACGAGGCTGTTACACAGTTATCAGCCCTTCTTTCCCCTCTCTTCTCTTCCACTTTATTGCGCCTTCCACCTGTCTTTCAGCTTCTAACGCAGCCATTTCCCACTGATTAGTGCTTGGAAACGGAGCAGATTGTCGTCCAGACCCTCTTAGAATCAGCTCATTCTCATCAACCAAGGGGGAGCAATCAGGCGAGAAAATAAGATGATCAGCACATCGAATCACTTTCTGAGTGTTCAATGAGTCGGCGCAACGTGGCCGACTAGATCAAGAGCGCGGAAAAATGAAGGAAAGAGACACGACACCTGACTGCACTCGTAAGACTGCAATCGCAACCTCCGCCAACACTTCAACCTAGAGCCTCCATGGGGAAATGGTGTCCGGTACAAACCCGGTGCGAATATGCAACAGTGAAATGATAAGTGTCGTGATATTCATTGGTGTTCAATGAATGAGCTGGGGAGAAATGCGTAAATGCGCCAACAGTTCGCATCAGTTCACTGTCATGGCGCTATTGTCCCACGACACAGTTGCATTTGTGCAATCGCAATTGAGAATCAACTACCAGTTAATGGTGGCTGATAGTGCAAGATCTACTACCTGTCGGAATCGAAAAAGCGACCAGCATAAACCAGGCGACATCATATATATACTATTCTTTTCCAAAGATGACCGATGAAATCCACGTATGCTGTTTCAATGTAACACAACGTCAAATGTTAACGAACAGATAATGACAGTCGATAACACTTCTAAAAATGCTTCCCCAGTTCAGTTAGTAACAGAGTTCGACAGAAACTCGGAGAGATCACGCCACACACTAATGATAAAGGTTGAGAGATTCATCATTTCTCAATGTTGTCAAAGTTCGGGGTGGAAAATCAGTAAATTTCGGTCGATAACAACACGAAACTTCTTCCCATTATCGTTTCAGCGATCACTACGCAGTGGGGGTGAGGAAAGAGTTTTGACCAGTGGTCGATATCACTGTTGACTTGAGTTTGTGGTGGTTAGTAATCAAGGTCACGCGACAATGTGTCTCCAAGAGGCAACAACGATGATGACACCGCTGTCCAGGCACCTTCTGATTGTCGCTATTTTTGTCCCAGGTATTTTCATAATTATGCATTTCTATCGTCACAAGTATTCAGTTTTGCAAGGATACTCTTGATGGTTTCCAGAACTACATATTGACTCTTGCCATAACTACAAGCATTTCCATAAGAAAAAGCTCACAACCAGTATCCCAGGACTGGCTTTACCCCGCACCATGGAAGAAGCTACAGCGCTCATTAGGAATCGATACAAGGAGATGATCTCCGACGAACCAGCGCCACGACAGAAGATACCCCCAGCTGCGGTTAGTTCATTTTATTTTTAAAGTTCGGTGTGCGAGTCATATCACAACAAGCCACAATGAGCATGTCTCATAAGTAAGTGCCAGCACAAATCCAACTGTTTGTTAGTCACTCACAGTCACGCCCTCAGTTTTTTTAGAGATAAATGTGTTCAAATCAGTAGTATATCTGGCATACCTGCGCTTGGGTGGAAACATTTCACTTCATGTAATTTCCGTCTCCACTGGAAACGTTTCACTTTTTTTCTGAACCGGATGTTTCCGCTGGAAACATGCGTTTGAACGCAGCATTAAATTTGGCCTCCCTTTGGAATGGTGGAAGACCCTAGCGCAGGTATGCTATCGGGGAAAAACGAATCTCAATCGTCTTCATGACTGCACATGTGCAGTCATGCAACTTATGCACAGATCCAAGATTCTATTCGCCTAGTTCAATACTCTACAGAATATTTGAGTGATATTTCAAGTTGTGAACGTCTTGGGTATTATATCATTAATTAGTTAGTATCGTGCGGCCTAAATCCGCCCTGTTTCAGTTCTCCTCCCTCGAGGCCAAGTCCCTCTACGACCAGTGGTCTCGATACGAGGATGAGGCTGCGGGCACTGGTCTGCACGCCGATCAGGGCCCCGGATATGGCCCAGGTTAGACGAGAGACTAATTGCTGGCACACTGATTTATGCCTGAAGCTCATGTCCGAGTATAATTGGAATCATTTCTATTTTACTCTCCGACAATCGTTGAACATTTACAACAATTGCGGATAATTCAAATAATCGACGAGCGACATAAATGCTACTGGTTTGAACTGTGCTCCGATAGGGGAAACGGATCACGTAGGACGAACGACTGAATGTTTTAAAACTCTTCAACCCCTTAGCAAAAATCATGGCTTTCAGGCATGGGCGACATTGCCATCCGTACAGGCCTTGGTGTACAGTATCCCTTCGGAGGACTAGGCATCACTAGGGACTTCGAACTGGGAATGGGAGGGTCGGGAAGGAGTGGAGGAATGCCATTTGGATGGGGAAACGGATACCCAGGAATGGTACATGGATACGGCCAGGAAGGAATGCGGGGACCGAATAGCTTCAGTGGATAGGGATTTATCAGCTACCCATTTATGATTACTCTAATAAACGCCTTGATCATAAAAAAAGTATCCGCATTCCAGAATCTACGCGCTTTAGTATTAGAGTTGCTCTAGATGCCTTCTACCAACAACTTACGACAAAACATTGCCAAATGAACCATTCTACATACCCTAATTCACCATGAACGAGTAATCCTACTATTTCCGCCCAATTCCTCTTGTTGACTAGGGGAACAACAAAAACTGCCAAATGGACAGTTGCGCCAACTCAAATCCTCCAGGAACTCATAACACGCCCATGAAAGCCAAAGAAACTCACAAAGCCACACCGAGTAGACGACCGACCGCTCGCTAACGAACACCGACACGCAATTGATACATTTGTGCTCTCACACACGAAATCTCCCTGGCCAAAGGTCATAGGTAAATGAGGCACGGTCATTAACCGCGTGTAAACTTCTTCTGAGCACGTAGGAAGTGAAATGATTTATCCTGATCTAAACTTGCTCGAATGCCAGGACATTTATGAAACATGTACAACGACAGCGATTGGAAATAAAAGACTACTTTTCTTTCTTACAAACAATTTGGAAACAATGAGGCGCGAATCCACTAAAGATGGAAACGCTTGGTTATTAGAGATCCACAAAATAACGAACGGGTTTCCTTACTTTTCTTTTCAACTCACAACTACAACAGGATTTGGATATAAATTATAAAACGAAACAACGAAAACAAACAAAATATGAACGGAATTGCGAAATGGAACAAGACACCAAATAGAGTTGAATTCAATGGAATTCACAGTGAAATCGACGCTTAATCGTCGTCGCGTCTCCTCTTGCGGGACCGAGAAGCGTCTGAAAGAATCAATCAATAAATCGATGTGAGAATATGGTATTTTGCTATTCTACATAATGACCGCATCGCAATAGTGAAAATATCGTTATACTTCCTCAACTACGAAACCCCAACTATGGTAATCATCCTCAAACAAACTACCGCACCCCTGACTACCGTAATCGCTCTCTCAAAACTACCGTACCCTCGACTCGGAACTCCATTTCGAACTCCTGATCGGCTCCCAGGTACGAGTCGCAGATGAAGTACAACTTGTACTTGAACTTGCCCGCGCCTGCCGCCACAAAGTCCAGACTCATCTTGGCGCGCTCGTTGATCGTCAACCTGAACGGAAGAATACCGTAACCAGTTGATATTGATTGTATCAAATCAGCACACTCCATCTCCCACTTTGCTGTTTTATTTTAGATCTTTCCTAAGTAACTGAACTCGTTCAAACTGCCTTACACAATAGCAGTTGCCCTATGAACAGTTTGTGCAGTACAAAACCGATTGGCAGAACATGTTCTACCACTTGATTAATGTGTACATCACATGTATCTTACTACCTCTCACCATCGTACAAGTATCCTGTAAGACAACCGTACCTCGTGGTAGAGGACCACAAACACCGTTCCATTTCATCCCACAGTACTCAGTAAGCATACCATACCTCTTGATGGAGCAGAGTGTGTTGGTTGCGGGTTCTCCCACCACGAGCCACCATCCTTCCTCCTTCCTCTTCTGAGGGAACAACGGGGCTACGACTGGCGGTGCATGGCCGTTCGAGTCGTTGTCGCGCTCCATCGAGACGTTCACCATTACAGTGTCGCCACTGCAAAAAGAATAATTTAATAATTAAATACCTTATTAACAAAATAAAATGTTATATTTGAAGAACCAAAGACCATTGTAACAAGCCCGTGAAAATCCACCCCAACTTCACACAACCCTATCACAGAAATTCACCAGCATTGCCTTGCTACTGTGAAAACAACATTTAGTTCCTGCGGAAAATGATCATGTGTCGCTGCAATATTCAAGTGAAAGAAAGATGGAAGAAATAGCTCTTATCAAAAATTCTCTCATTAACATACATGCCAGCGTCAGAAATTCACAAGGTTGCGGCTACACTACATAGTTAAGTAAATGCAATCATGGCATATCTGGGTTTCATCGCCAAAATGTATATTGCGATGTTGCGTGGGACACTAATGGCACGTTTACCGCGATCGCATTGACCTCAAATCGGAACCCAACCCCCAAAATGAACAAGAGAACATGACAACATACACAGTGATGCTCTCATTGGCCAGTTCGTGCTCCACTTCAATCGACGGATAGTTGTTGCAGAACTTGGCGACATCCGCAACCTGCAATATGGATATTATTGATTATCCAATACTTATTCGGCACAATATCGATTGATTTTCGCCAATCATCGACTTATTCCTCAAAATATCCATTGATCTCACCTGTGCATTCTCCATCTTCAGAATGCCCGATCGCAAGTCCTCATCCAGCTCGAGCAGCTCGAAGATCGAGTCCACCTTCTGAATGGGAGAATGATTAGATTAAGCCGATTCAAGCCATCCTCTCTTTCCTGTGTGCCGGCGACAGGTAGTTGAAACTCTTATAAGTGCGTGAAAGTTCATTCTAGTGAACCCAATGAATAATTTCCATTCCGCTCCCTTAGCAACATATTCACCACTTAGATCCTAGATCAAAATAGCAATTCAAAGAGTATGCAATATCCAATCAGCATTACTCTCCCATACCATAGCAATTACTTCCCAGCTCTTATCACGAAAATACTTGCTCACATTATCTTTCAAAAAGGAAAATCGATGAATATTGAAACTAACATAATCGTCCGTCTATACCCGCAGACTGAAACACAATTCTCCCACCTTGTCCTTTGCCCTCTCCAGCAGTGCTGCCGTGCAGTGCGGAAGTTGCTTCAGGTAGCTCTCGTTCGAGTATTGGGCCTAAATGGAAAGATTGAAAGTATCTGAAATCCAAGGCTAACTCCTAGTTCCAACATATAGCCAAGATACGGCGAGACACTTATTGGTTTTTGTGAGTACACAAGCGATCACGTAACGAAGGACGATTTTTTGTCTACTAATACAAGCATCGTGAAACGTATAATCACCTGTGTGAGCATCTGTGACAGTTCCATGGCGTGGATGGCGGGAGAGAGCCAGCCGTTGCTGCAAATGGAACCAGGTTGAGATATGTTCCACATCTTTTGTATACAGCGAGTCAGTTAGTAGATTGTAACTGTGTTGGATGTTACTATCAGAAAAATAAATGTAACGTGAATCTCATCAATGTTTCGCTGTGATTAATACATCAAAAAGGAGTACATCTTTTGTCACCAATTTCATCTCTTATTTGTCATACCTCGACAACACGTCCACACACGCCTGCACCAGTCGAACGCTCTTCAGGACGGCGGACTCGAGATCCTGAAGAGAAAAGGGGTTATGGTAGTTGCTCCTCATCGTAATCTCCTTGATTACGCCCAAAATCATAGTTTAGGGAAGCTATTCATCCAAATCTCCGCACCTGGTATCTTCTATTATCCGGATCGAATTACGGTACCTACAGTAGCAAACCAACCTTGTTCAATTCGGCGCTCAATTGGATGCGCGATATATGGGCGTGGATGAGGAGATTGATCTTGACGTGAGGGTCGGAGAACTTCTGATTCTTCAACTGACCGGGCAGTCTGTCTGCCAGCTGCTTCAGCACCATGTCTTCCTGAAAAGGAACCATTCCCGTCACGTATCACACACTCAAAACACAATCAGGATATGATTGACATTTGAGACACTGGGTCACACGTCAGTGGGTGGAATTATACATTCACTGCTTGTGCTCCTCACTGATAACCTATAGTGCAAACGGCTTTATGAGCTTCCCGTCACATTAAATTCACGGGTAGCCGTTCCCAATGGGATGCAATTTCCATTGCGTTCATTTTTATTACAGTTACTGTTCACGCTGCTTTTTGGGCCACCCAGGAACAGGCATGACTTTGGGCCCTGATACTCTTATCGGCTATATTAAATCCTCTGATCCCCTCCCACCTTGTGTCTGATTGGCACTGTCGCAAACTCGCTGGCATTGGAGATGATCTCGATGAGCGCGCGCTGCTTCGTCTTCGCAGTCAGGGACATCGAGAAGAGTTCTGCAATCACAAAATTGGACAACTGAATGGAACCCGGGAATTTTTGCGTTTCATTATCAAGAAAAAATATTCGATTATGTTTTCACGAGTTCTCTCACTATTCAATACAATACAATTGCAGTTGCTTGTTATAGTTGTTTTGGCGTATAGTACATAAGCTGCATAACAACACCGAAAGACAGAACCATAAACTGTCCCCTCCCTCACCAATAGTCGTGTAGCTGATGTAGTAGTACGCGGCGATCATTCCCAGGTTGTTCGGCAGAGTGTCCATGTCATCCTGTAAGGCAATTCACAGTTTGGGCACCTTGACTGAACGCATCAAGGAGAAAATGTGTTTCACATCCTCCATAAAAATTAGAGCGGACGTACAAGTCAATGAATTCCTCGTATATCAGTCCAAAATCTATCAAACCCGGTGACTTGATACAGCACGTACTTCATAAATGCGGAATCAATTAATTGGCGCGATGCTGTCCATAGAAGTTGCTCACGGCTAAATTTAACAAAGCACACATACCTTGACCGAGATGCACTTGCTGTTCTCCAGGTCCTTCAGAGTATTCTCGACCAGTTCGGAGAGGGCATCCGAGAGATGCCTGCAATGGTGGAATTACACCCGTTACAGTATTTATGTCAACTACCGAATTGATTACTGTAGCAATAACCCAAAAAGTACGGTAGGAAATGTACCTGTGCGTCACTCCCTGCAGATTGTAGTAGTTCGGATTCTGCGTCATCCTACGGTACAGCAGCGTCCATGTCAGGTACTGAAATAAAACATATTACAAGAGTTTGTAGTGTCCTTTTTCAGTATAATATCACAATCTTTAAAAAAGCGCAGAAAGAGATTATTTATTCAGATATTGTAGTAAAAATCAGCCTAGTGTCCACATTTTGACAAATCCGTTCATGTGTCCTTATGATATCACTTCAATAAGGACTAGTAGCACCCTATCCCTGTAACCCGTCCCATGTGCGCAGTCCCACTCACATCAATGGCATCCTGCTTGTTCTCGATCGTCTTCGTCACGATCTCCGCGTTGAAGTGGTCGTGCAGGCAGTGGTCAAGATGGGACTGAAATATTGATCGATTTATTCATGTAAACCTGCATTCCTCATCCGCCACGAGTATCTGCACGCGTCGCGGTCGGGCGGATAAATGCAAACCTCAATGGGCAGAGGCTCAGCCAGGAACTTCTTGATGAACTCGCGCTTCGATGACTGACACATCACGACGCACTTGGCTGCAAAGATTAAATTTATGTTTTTTTTTGTAAATGCGCGTGTACAGCAATAACTAAATTCATTTATTGTCACTGTTCAAAAACAGTAGATGATACACAAATGCGCAAAACTTTGAAGAGTGACCAAATACATTAGCATTCTGTTAACTCTTCCTTACAAATAGCACGTGATGATGCTTCGAAGAGCAATAATGACAAGTTGTTTTTCGAATTCCCCTACCCTTCCAATGACAAATTCTCGCCCTCCATTGTTGGAGCACCGTTTCGGATATAATAACTACAGTAATTCTCACCATCCTGATCCTCTCTCGGCCGATTCGCCAGTCCCACCATGTGGAGGATGTCGCCCACGGGGTAGTCCTCGTATGCGTGGCACTGAAAATCAATCCATTTCTTGAATGAACTTCTTTCTTCAACCCAAACTAGACTTTATAATTCTAAACTAGATTGCTTTATTACCAGGGTGTTTAGTCATTCACATTACTCACGATCGGTCATAAGGGATCATTATTGTTTGCACATTGGCAAAAAAGCATTACGTAAACATCTTGTGGCCAGAATGTTGGTGTTTTGCCCTCTATCATAGTCCAAACGTTCATAGCCAGATTCCCGTTACTTATTCATTCTAGAACTGCGCATCCCCCTATCCTGCTCAATAAGCACAGTTGCAGCTCAAGACACAGACCTCTGTTGTTCAACATTACATATACAGCCACTAAACACCATATCTCCCTATCCAACCACCGCAATCCCCTCCCCTCCTAGCTACCGTAATCCCCGCACCTGTCCATTGTAGAACTGCGTGTCCATGATGACGACGACGTACGCGGACATTGTGACCGAGTAGCACATCGAACGGGGCACGATGCACACCTGAAAACACTTGCATTTTGAAAAGATCTCGATTATCAGGGCAGTGAAAGATTGGCACTGTGCTAAGTATTCCCTTTACCTGGATGGCTCCCGACTTGAACATCTGCTCCACGATCTGTACGTCCTTCAGCGCCGAGCCCTGGAAGAAGATTAGAATATTATTTGACGAACAATCCAAGATCAAGGCAAATTCTGATCAAACTTTAAAAATAGCCATAGTTCATGAATTCACAGGGTTGACATTATGGTTGGCAGTTTGACCACCACCTACCTCATGCAACCACATACCTCATGCATGTATCCCACTCCACACGCGAGTGTCTCCTTGAGAGTCGAGTCCTGGATGGTATCGAGTAGCTTCTGGAATGTCTCGTCTTGCTCAGAGATGTGCAGGAAGCGCTTCGGTTGACCGTCTACAACGAGAAACCATAATGACACAAACCAACGAGAAATATGTTTCACAAGCACCAGATATATGCTCGCGACTGTTATAACGAATTCTCCGATGCCTCGCATAATCATCCAAAAGAATAAAGTCCATTCATGAATTCCTTGATCAGGAACCTAGTCAGTGTAATGCAACAAGTGCCCGTAGCAAATGTGTTTCATTGTCTCATTGAAAACGTTGATAAATGTCATGATATTGTTGCATGAACCATATTCCTTTGCCTGCTTATAAATCCACGCCAAATATTTTCGACCACAGTACAAGCGTCTGTATCTCACCAGCATGCTGCATGGCCAGCAGATCCACAGCAGTCGATCTCGTCTCTCTCCTCGATGGCACGAAGATCAGGGCGGGCTTCGGTCGCAGCTTGCCACCGTGTCTGAAGGTAGTTGCATATTTGGAGTGATAGCAGCAGATGCAGAACACAGTCAACATCTACCATCCGCTCTAATCATTTTATTCTCGCAAAATATCAACAGGTATGCTTCAAGCTTGCTAACGTCTATCACATTCCTTTATTGTTCGGTATATTAGTGTTGTTTAAAGGACCCCCTACAAACATGTAATTGGAAACCGGAAAGGTAATCCCACTAAATACAAGCACTGGAACTTATTCCCACAAGCATAAATATTTTTTGAACCACATCATGATGAAAGGTCAGAACTTATTGCTAAAAGTAAAAGCCACCCTCACTAATGTAGAAACTGAAACCTATTTGCACCAAGTTGCTCACCTGCACACAGCCTGGTACACGGGTCGCACCATCGCAGCGAGACGGGATGCGGTGTGGGAGAGGTTGAAGCCCTGAAATGTAATCGATATTCCGCGGATCAAGTCCTCACAATAACAAGAAGAGTTCGTTATGATTATGAATCTTCTTTTGAGCAACCACCACACGAACATTGACTGTCCAGGAAACATGACATTCAGAACAATAGCGTCAAAATTGATAAGCATCTGCTCTTAGACTTAGTAACTACGGTATGATTATTGATTGATCCTGATTCAGGATGATTACGGTATCTCACCTGAATGAACAGTTCCAGCTTGACTGGTCGGGCGCCGGGAGGGAAGTTGAAGGTGGCGGCAGATGAACAGCCGAGCCACGCTCCCACGTCACGGGCATTAGCCAGAGAGGAGGAGAGAGCGACGATCCTGAACCAGCGGGAGTTAGGCAACAACAATGGGATAAAGTTAGTCATTCATTCGGTCTAGCGATTTTTCAATGATTCTCATAACATAATAATTTGTGTAACACAGGCGAAATATAAGCAACGCTAGCCGAAATGCGCAATAAAGACCATTCCCGAAACTTTCTGATAAAACATCAATTATAATACCCACCTGAGTCCGGAGTCCAGCTGATTCGTCATGTATCTCATACGCGAGCAGATAACCTCGAGGACGGGCTGAATACGAGATACCGTAATTCAGTCGATTCAGACTACTGCTCTGCTAACATGAACCCTATTGAGCCAAGTACACTGAAGATCCTATATCAGATTCAGGCTACAGTACTCTTGCCACGAAATAAACCGTACCCCATTGGCTCCTCCAATCATGTGGACGTCATCGACGACGAACAGCTTTACCGCCTGCACGTTCTTCCTCTGCTTCCAGCGACGAGAGACGTTGTCCCAGCGCTCGGGCGTCGCAACTGCAAGGATCAATTGCACTCATGTAAGCAAATGTGATATTGACTTCAAACATAACATAACATAACATATTTATCACGTCAAGCGTTATCGCATGGTGAGTATGGCTCGTTTCAATTGGTCGGGTGTAGTGTTCCACCAGTAGGGTCCGAGTGCTCTTGATAGGTCTCCTCTCCACCGGGTCGGAGGTGTTCCTTGGGCTCGGGACTGCGCTCTGTTGTAGGGAATCCAGGTACTACTTCTCTT
>JACMIF010003105.1:0-10171 GCA_014805445.1 Diplogasteroides magnus
TTCTGTAATAATCTAGACCCAGTTTCTGCCCCACCGAACCTCTAAAGGGCATACTGTAGCAGTTCATATGTTGGTTCTTCCCGTGTGTAAGAGTACGGTATTTCTTTTCGCACGCATTCTCATTTGTCAGCTTTTGTCAGTCTAGTCTAGCCGAGGGCAGGCTAGCTCGTCGATGTTCTCTTTTATGGCTCCTACTTTGTGTTTGTAGGGAGTCGTTGTCGTTATTTCTCCTGTTGCGTGCCTCATATTGATAAACCGGTGCGTGTGAACTAGGGGTGTCTAAATCGGTATTCAAATTCAATTCTGATTCTTCCATTCTCCGAGGAGCGGTTGTCTATCGCTGGTAGACACAACCGGTCCGCTCAGAATGGAAGAGTCAGACATGAATTTGAATACCGATTTAGAAACCCTAGTGTGAACCATATTACCATCTGTACGAGAACGTGGGGGCACAGCCTGTCAAACAGTAGGGTTGTCTCACGAATGATTCCGCCTAACTGCATTCCGCCGGGTCTAACGCTGAGTATCAGCGAAAAAGTGCAATTACGAAAAGTCACAATGACATAGCTGAAATCACTTATCCGATGCGTTTCAATACAGCTAAAAACGAATAGTTTTCAAAAGATGGCAACTATTAATGGGGCGCAGATTCTATCCGTGCGTGCGGAATATTTTGAACTTTTTACGTTTTGAAAATATCAAGTATTTGAAGCTTCAGAACCAGTTTATATTCATCGTTGATGGTAAAACATTGGTTATCCTTGCAATGGGGCTCCGAAATCGTCCTTGCTTTTTCCTATTGTGATCTTAGGCTTATCAGACAGGAGTCATACCGACTGCACTACTGATGTTGCTGACCGGAATACTTTTTCAGAGGTTGTATTGCAGAGAGCAAATTGCGTGCAGTGTATTTGAATTTCACTGGTCATCAGCCTTTGATGCTTGAAATGCATAAATATTATTTTAAAAAATCCTTCTGCATTTTCTGTCATCTATTTATTAATGACATCTGATGTTTAAGTTTGACCGTAAGATTCAAACATGGAAGTGAGCCTTCAACAACGATCGATATTCTTGTTCTCCTTTATGATCATCAGCATCGGCTGGTATACATAATCGTTCGCTTCAAGGGAGAGCGAAAAGTCGAGATGCGTGAAGTGTTTGATGTTGTGGATTTCCTAAAGTACTGTCTGAGCCATCGTTATTGTAGTGACTAGGGTTGGCATTTTGCATGTGAAATCGGTCATGTTTCACTCACACTAAATCAAGGATAAATAGTTGCCGTGAAACATAACTAATCTCGCAAACAAACTGCAATTCTGGTTTTTGACCGACCTTAACAATGTCCTTCTTGAACTCGGGTACCAATCCATTCTCCAGCTCATCATCTGAATCACCTCCCTGCAAGAGAGCGCAGACAAAAGCCGGTCCATAAGTCGTTCCCTACATATGAAAAAGGTACTCGCACATTTGCCTTATGCATGATCATAATGGGTGGTTTCTCCTTTGACCGCATCTAAATACCCACTTTCATTTTACACGGCTGGTGAGTGGGCCAGAGGACAACGCCCATGTCACCGAGTCTCATCATCATATAAATCCTCCCGGAGCAGACAAGGACCAATATCTGAAACATTTCATCGTTACACGATATCCTCTTTGACCGCAGCGCGCCGTTACACGCGTTGCGGTTCGGGCAACTCACCGCAAGGGCAACCAAGATGCCGGCTGGCACTCCGACGTACGCGATGATCATCCAGTCGGCCTCATTCCCCGTTTCGCTGCCGGTGCTTGACGTAGTGGCCTTGTGCTTGATGCAGCGCATCGTGGGAGCTCCGCTCTAAATTTCGCGCTGTCATCTCATCACAAATCTTAAATAAATCTAGAACACTAAATACATATCGGCTACTCAATCCCGCGGAAAGCACGCGATTACCTTTTCCTTAGTGCTCCACTTCGGAAATTCCAACTTCGGGTCAAAATCGCAAGTGATCTTCGAGTCCTTGGCTTCACTCCATTCATCGCCGACTTTGAACCTACAATAAATGAGTACAGCCTAGCGCATCACATATACTTATGCGGCGAAAGGGCAGAGTGCTATAGACTATCGCACCATAACGCCATCATAGTTGGAATATTCACGGTGTATGTGTCAAATTCGTCATGATGACGCAAGTATCCGTGATCCATGGCACTCTTGTCTTTCGCCCATATACTCACTCAAGGCGATATCCTTCCTTTGAGTAGTCTCCACAGTCAAATTGCATCCGTTCCGTCCCATCGTCCATGCGAATATTATCCTACACTTTCGTTTTTTTTGGTCCGCTCATTTCCTTGTATTCCCACCTTTGCAAGGCATATTTCAGGGCAGTATTCAAAGTGATGCTCGTTGAGAGGACACATCGGATCTAAATCATAATGAGTAAACCCCCCAGGCGCATACTCCATCCTTACCGATAGCTACAGAGATGTCAACATTCATGGAGCCTTGGAGAGAACCAGTCTTCAACGTAGTATATTGCGTTTTCGGGAAGAAAATCGACTAAATGCATCACCATTAACACAGACACAATTGGATAGAAGTCCCAATACTCGTAATCATAGATACCCCTAATGAGCATACTTGGTATGATAGATTGATTAGTACACGCATTAAACCGTGAAACGATTCTTGTCATTTTTCCGATTTGTGATTCACCATTAAGTCTCCTTCGCAGCGGATAAGGTCACCGTCCTTTGATCCACGGACTGTAATACATCAAACAATTTTCAAATAATTCCAGCAAACAAGAAAGAGCCATTTTCGAAAATTCAAGGCGCAAAAAATGCCTTTTAAAGCCTATTTTCATCTTAGTTAATGGATGATATAATATAACATTTACACACTTTCGTCTGTGGTTGTCCCATCGCAAGTCAACGCCTTTCTGTCATTGAGCCACTTATTCGTAAAAACGACGTTGACGTCTTTCGTAAGGGAGAACACATCGACGCGCACCTTTTCGTCATTTACTTTCCTGAAAATGAGCATTATTATATGTGAAAACATTTTTTTGTCCTTTACCTGAAGCTGATTGCCAGTTGGCAGGTGTCCAGAATCTCCGAGCCGAGTTGCCGCAGTTGACCCGATGGAGCGTTGCCTATGCAGCTGCTATGAGCAATGCAGACCTGCAAGTGAATAGCGGCAAGTCGGTGGATAGCGCTCCAGTGCTCAGCCTTACACAATTTAGTGTATTTGTATCCAATTCGGGTATACGCTGCTACAGCTATTTAGGTATATACAAAGATTATGCAGCTAAGTGGAAAATTTATTTTCTATTGTTCAAAAATTTGAGAGACTTGTTACTATAATGTTGAATACTGGTATTGTTTTCGTAATTGGGAGTACTCATTACATGCTTACAGTGGATGCTACGATAGTCACTTGACGGTATCTGGAATACCTTCTGCGTTCCACAGCCCTTCTTCCACTCCGCGACGGAGAACTCAGTAGCCGCAGTCTTGTGGATGATGAGAAGGAAGACAATGAAGGCGGTCGTCATCGGACAGTACATGATGCCTGAATGGGAACCAGTAGAGTACGGTAGTAGGGTTACGGTAGGTGGCAGAGAGTGACTCGGAATACTGTAATGGGATGGGCAGGATACTATAAGCGAGGGGCAAGCGAAGGGATACGGTAGGAGGGAGGGAGGGGAGGGGAGGAGGAGGGTCAGGGAGGTGCTCACCGAAGCTTGGAAAAGAGGGAGAAAAGAGAGGCTCGTCCGCTCGCGAGAGTCGCTAGCGGATAGAATGAGGGGTTGACGGACGAAGAGACCGAGCGAGACAGAACATGCAAACTGATGTGTGGGGCATTCAAATGCTATGGAAATTAAGGAGCGACCAAAAATTTCATCCCATTCTCTGTTCGACGGCGGTCGATTTGATGTAATTGCACGTAACATTCAGGATAGTACATGTTTGAAATCTATAAAAGTCTCAATAAATTACTTTCTAAACTATTTAAGCGCTAATTAAAAAAAATATATCAATCACAACGAGAAAAATCGTCAGTTCGCAATAGAAATACCGTAGCTTTAGCGCTGGAGCGCGCGCGCTGTCACCTTGAGCAAAAGATGCGGCCTAAAATAATTCAAAATGTTCTTTTTTCCCGGAGCTCAATTTCTGCTTTTCTTGTGTCCCTCGTGCGCTGTTTTGATGCTCCAGTTTGCTCGGAGTAATTGTGCCGGGTTTCGCAACTTATTCATCCCAGAAAATCGCGTGTTTTGGCGCGAAACGCTTGCAGAATTCTGATGCAATGTTATTTAGCGCTCTTTCCGGGTGACTCACGATTTATTTTGAGGTAATACACGTGCGTCCAATCGTACGCAAGAACACCAGCGATGGCCGCTGCCAAGGAAAGGAAAAAGGTGACATAATTTTTAATAAAAAAAACGCATAATTTATAAGAAATACTGCGGAGTACGTCGTTGTAGTCAATAAATATACTTTTATTTATTTGTTTTGAGGTCGCCGCTCTGTTGGAGAAGGAAGCGGAGATTCAGAAGCTGTGGGAGGACGCCAAGGTCTTCGAGGGAAATGCGAAGCCCGAAGAGTGCGTTCATCGAGAAATTTTGGGATGCAAAGTAGATCAATGATGATAATGATGACATGGACTGTATTTCCTCTTTGGGTATTCTCGTTGACGCGATTATCGCTGTATTCACCTCGTTTAATGTTGATCAAACACGGAAAGCAGCGAAAAATGTGTTCGAAGTAGAAAAGACCGCTTGTACAACAAGAATAACCGAAGATTTGGCTCGCTTAAGCTTGCTAATTTTTGGGGGCCATAATTCAATTTTGAGTTTGCAAACGTGGCTAGATGAGTTTTTCGCTAGCGGTGCTGCTGATCCGCCAATTAACCGTAGCTTAGTCTTGTCAAATTGGCAACGCCCATGTATATTCTCTCCTACCTACACATCTTTGGGCGGCAAATAGCTCAGCTTTTACAACTACTCCACATCTGATAGGAGTGATTTGGAGAAACGAGAATGCATTTGAATACCCGTTTGTAGGTTTTCCAAGTTGTAGAGGATGATTTCGTAACTTGCAGGAACCGCCCCAAGTACCTGGTGACGTTCCCGTATCCGTACATGAACGGCCGCCTGCATCTCGGCCACACGTTCACCGTGTCCAAATGCGAGGTGATTAAGTTACATTAATTTTTAATAAATAGTTCGCTCGGTTACTGCTAAATAACGAATAAATGCATATTTTCTAAATTCTTTGATGACTCGCTGATTCACGGTCGCTGCGATATGTTATCGAAGCGACTGTGAACTAGCATAACCAACATTTGATTCAAATCATCGTAAAGGAGATGTTTTCTGTCTGTAATATGTACAATGTGTACGGTCGACGAAGGTTCAAATAAAAAGTAAAACAAAATAAATGTATTCCTTATTCAGTTCGCCGTCGGCTATCACCGTCTGCGTGGCGAGAACTGCCTATTCCCCTTCGGTCTGCACTGCACGGGCATGCCCATAAAGGCGTGCGCTGACAAGCTCAAGCGGGAGATGGAGGACTTTGGATTCCCGCCACAGGTACTGCGGTGGTTGCGACGCGGCTCGTTGCGCACTATCAAGCGACTTGCAAGGAACCTGAACTGAAGAGGGACAGAAAGCTGTCGGATATGGCAAAGGCAGGGGAATTCACCGTGCGACACACACATAAATGAGAATATCCCCTACGGCTTGGTTGTGTATTGTGTCGGACAATGTGAGCTGAAGACGTGCTGAGGACACAACCAGGGGGATTCAGATCTAAACACGCGCATAAATGAGAAAAGTTCCATCTAGAGCATCTTGATGTGGAACGGGAAAATCATCGATTATATCGGTTTTTACTATAAAATGGATCGATTGCAGTTCCCCGACGTGGAGGACGAGGCGCCGAAGGAGGAGAAGTCGGCCATCGACGAGATCACGAAGGACAAGAGCAAGGGAAAGAAGGTGGGATTATTGATTTTTGATGCTTCATGCTTAATTAATACGGTGAGAACTCTTCCGGAGGAGATCATGCCTTGCTTGGTGCTATTTCTGTAAAGAGCAAATCGAAGATGGTTGCGCATACGAAGGGAGAAGGAGGCGGCATAATTATCGACTTCATGGGTTGACCATTGCTCAATAGTCGTTGGGGAAGGGGCAGTGGGATGTCATGACTTGTTCTGTACTGGCTGGGATCGTCACACTTTGGAGTTGATGGTGACCGCCCTGCGCCGAAATGGGAAGGAAGAGTGAATGGATGTACACAATAGTCAAAGTGTTCTCATTCTAATGTGTCCCCCGCACCTAAAACGGCTCGGCCAGAATGGCAGGATCTATCATCTATTCTCTGGTAGGAAACATCAAGCATAGCCATGCATAAAGCAAGTGCTTCGCCTAAATGTTCCGTTTCTCACCAACTAATAGGTTTGTATCGCAAGTGTTGCGATTTTAAAGGAACTAGCAGACGCAAATCTCGCGGGTTCAGTTTTATGTTCTTATTTTCAGAGCAAGGTCCAGGCGAAGACGGGCCCGGCGAAGTGGCAGTGGCAGATCATGCAGTCGATGGGAATGGAGGTTAATTCAACATTCTTCAATAACGAGATGTTGACCCAACATGCGCTCTAGTTGAACTACCGTATCTGATTAGGTAACCGAGGACTTTTGCAGGATGACGAAATCAAGCTGTTCGCGGACCCGCTCCACTGGCTGCAGTACTTCCCTCCGCACTGCATCGACGACCTGAGGAGGATGGGAGTGAAGGTGCTGAAGTTACGAGGGAACATTGATGACGTCACCAGGGACTTGCTGGGGGACGTGGATGGGGTTCGGCAAGCGCTTAGGGCAGACACATTCAGATTGTGAGGTCTGATAGATGTAGGTGTTGATCCAGCAACCGTTCCAATCGAATCTGCTGTCGTATGCAGGAAACTCGACAAATCGTTTGCCGGATAGTCTTGACGTGATATAGCGAGGGGAGCGGCTTGTTGAAAACCTCACGTTTGCCAGACAAACGGTATATCGCGCTCTTTCATACTGTTTCTGGGGAAGTATTGGGCTGCTGGGTACTTACCGGTGATAGCACTCCAACTGTGCGGGGATTTCGTATAATTATTGAGGCGTTTGTTAGGACATTGCAATTGCCATGATTCCTGACACTGTCGTCTGAAAACGGTAAATACCGTTGCTATCTCAAGCGATTGGTGTTCATGCGTGTCATTTGAGCCGTTCGGTGGAAAGGGACATATGAGTAATGAAATTATTCTCGCCTCATTGCTCGTTCGTCCCTTTCGACCGAGCGGCTCAAATTACCGTGTTCAAATGGACCTCAGCAGATAAGACATGTATAGGAAGCAGTAGACAGGCTATTTCATCGTTCTGTCGTGTCGGGAGTCCCGTCACCAAAGTTACCATAACCTCGTCTTAAGGTGGACTGGCGTCGTTCGTTCATCACGACGGACATCAACCCGTACTACGACTCGTTCGTCCGATGGCAGTTCGGAAAGCTACGCGAGGCGAAGAAGATCGACTTTGGAAAGAGGTATGATAGGATTCTCAAGGATACGATAGGAAGAGGCGTGGGGATTCGAGCATAAATGAGCACGATCGCGACCAATCCACGACGTCACCCTGCACGGCTGAAATGCTCATTTTTCGAACAACATGAATGCTGATTTTGCACCGTGTTTGGCATGAACCATACCCATGTATGGATTAGGGTGAACACTGTCGTATTTCGAATACGACGGAAAGGGGATACAGCCGTGAGTACCCAGGAAGCGAGCTAGTACGCTTCAGCTGGCAAGTGCAATCTTGATAAAGTAGGGTTGGAGATGAGAAAATAGTGTATTGGTATTGATGTTGATCTGATCCTAGCATTTATTTGTCGCATGTGAAACACAACTCGTCCAGGTACACGATCTACTCGCCGAAGGACGGTCAGCCATGCATGGACCACGATAGATCGAGCGGAGAGGGAGTGGGACCACAGGAGTACACTCTCATCAAGCTGAGGGTAGGTGTGCAGCCAAACTTGGCGGAGTTAGGTTTCAGCTGTGAATAAATTAAGACTCTCCAAAACGTGGCGCTTGGAGTCTTTGTTAGCCTCCTCATGATTCAAGGGCGCATTTCTCGATTTTTTTAGATGTGGTCGAGTATTTTATTCGATCACTGTTGACCGAAAACCATGTAGTATTGAGCCACAAATAGTGTATTTAGCTGCTGATATCATGCGCCAACGATATTATAAATTTTTTTCAATTGAATTCAATTTGAAAAAGAATTGATGCGCAGGTGCTCGACCCGATGCCAGCAGTGCTAGCCTCCATCAAGGAGCCCGTCTTCCTCGTGGCGGCAACTCTGAGGTACGGCAGGGCGACAAATCCGGCGCCTTTAGGTTTCAAAGGGTGGAAAAGCGACCGGCATCTTGCTTTGACGCGATTTTGTGCTTCACAATAATATTGAAAAATGTTAATTGACATGCTTCAATTGTGATGGTGAATAGGGAGCATGGACTTTTTGATCTTTTGGGTCTTCTTGTTAATGCCATGTGAAACGAAACTTTGTTTCATGTTCTTGTTGTCAACCGTTCTTGTTCACCTTTTGCGACGTGATATCTATAAAAGAATCACTCCAAATAGACGCGAGAAAGAACAACGGGAAAATAATGTTTCACGTCTTGCATAAATGCTGCCAGTATTAGCTTATCTGATGTCTTCTCGCTATCGTTGAGCTTTTTAAATATAATACACTAAAATGTAACAAAAACAGCAAACTGCTTCACAAACATAGTTCAAAGGGCGGGACTGCCCGTGAGAATTTCGTGTATCCATCCCGGCAACGATCCACTCCTCATGAACTATTTGGATCATGTACACAACTCTATAAAATGCCTTTCCATTTTCCAGGCCGGAGACCATGTACGGGCAGACGAACTGCTACCTTCACCCGGACATCAACTACTCGGTCTTCTACGCAGGACCCAACGAGGACCAGGTCTACGTGGCCACAGAGAGGTATGGTTGTCCAATGGTGCCTATTAATGAACGATCTGATCATTACGGTAGTGTGTGGGACATATTTGTGATTAGAGATGCGATCGGAGCTCATTTATTTCTGAAACTATGTGGTTTCTGTATTTCAAATGTACCATATTCATTGCTGGAAACTATCACACTCCCATCATTACTGTCGTTTGTATAGATAAATCTTCGATTGTCGGAAACTTTAGAAACTTATATTAAGTTGCATGTTCATCATTAAATGTATTGTCCATTGACTAGCAGTTAAGTTTCTCCAACTGATCATTTTATTTCCGTTTAAACTGCCACATTCTCCCTGTTTCAGGGCCGCACGCAACATGTCGTACCAGGGCATGACGAAGGAGAACGGAGTGCCGCGATACGTGGAGGGACTCAAGAAGGTACGGTATCGGAGACCGCGACGCGATTTGCACTTTCACGGGCAATAGATAAATGTTTGGCCAACTCTTAATGGTATTCCTACTCGGAAGGGTCTATCTACCATGACTACGGCTTCAAGTTGCAATCACCGTAATCTTATTAGGTATAGCCGCATGAGAAATACCGTTACCAAGTTCACTGTGTTCTACTGTAGAAACTGAAATCTCCTATCCAGGTGGCCGGCTCGAAGCTGCTGGGTGCCACCCTCTCGGCGCCTCTCGCCAAATTCGACCGAGTGCACGCGCTGCCCATGCTGACGATCAAGGATGACAAGGGTGAGCATCGGTTACTGTAGTCGATCGATCGATAAATAGCCGTGATCAATCAATAATGTTATTGAAATAGTGGCCAGAGATGAACACGTTACGAAAGATAAACCAGAGTTTTTCAAACCAAGCAGCACTGATCTCAGTAGATCAATAAGGCTAAAGCAACAAAAGCGTACGGTATTCCGTTCAGGAACCGGCGTGGTCACCTCCGTCCCGTCCGACTCTCCGGATGACTTCGCAGCACTGTCGGACCTGAAGAAGAAGAAGCCTCTCCGGTATAGCTGTTGACTACCGTATCGGGAAATTCCAGTCGCGAGGGGGGGGGGGGGGGAAGTGAAGGTTGAGATGGGAAGGTGGGGGGGGGATGTACGGGGTACCAGGTGGGAGGGGGAGGCCATCGGGGCCATAGCTGTTGGCGCTGACG
>JACMIF010003107.1:4029-15598 GCA_014805445.1 Diplogasteroides magnus
CGAACGACGAATGCACTAAAAGCACCAAATACGACACCCTAGTTCGGCCCTTGAGGTACTACGAGCAGCGGACGATCAGCAACCAGCGATCGCAGAGGGAGCGGAGATCACAGAGAGAAGCGAGGGGACGAGAGTGCTGAATATGGGAGAACAGCCAGAATTTGAGACCATGACCAACCAAAAAATGCTCATTTGGCCTTCCAGAGTGGAGTTATAATTTGTGAAATAGTCGAAAAACGCATTCTCTTTCTTCTTTACTACGGTTCTAGCGAGATTTTTGTTGTGCAATCTGGCATTAATGTTGGTGATGGCCTCATCCCTCAGGCAGAATAAGGGATGAAAAGGGGCGGGGCTTGATGATATTCTTCCGAAACGAGGCACGTGTATGCGTAAATATAGTTGCAAAATGGGTTTTCCAGAAATCGATTGAATTCTCAAGTCCATTTTTGGCCTCGATACTGTTGAGACCCGAAGAATAGCATCAAAGTCCGTCGCTTTGCCGCACCCTTCACGAGTTTACAAGCAATTTCATTCACGAGCCAATAAACAAGTGTTAGCTCAATCGTGGTGTGTTGACGCAATTCATATAGCAACGGTTTTCGGCTCTGCTCTCCATTTTTCTCTGTACAATGCTGATTTTCTGAGCAGTTTCTATGAGAACTTTGACATTGTTACCTAAGTACACACTGTCGCCACTTCAGAACTGATGAAAACTGAACATCTTCAGCTGTCCTTTTGCAAGAAAAGGAAGAATTTTAGCAGATTTGGGCATATTTAACGAAAATGATCTCACTTTGAAACATAACAAAGACGGCTAATCTTCAGTTGCGATACTTCGCTTCAGACTTTATGCATCTGTTGGAGAAAGGCGCTGGAATATGTTTCAGTGCCGAGTTATTTGCTTCCAGAATTACTTCCCTTCACTTTTTGCTCGATTGAGTGGTGTTACATGAGATAAAAATATTGCAAGACTCAATTACATTGCTTGGAAGAAGTGAAAGTGCCAAACTTTCTGTTGATCTCAAATAAATACTAGGGTTTCTAAGTCGGGAGTAGAGTGCATTCGTCTGCTGTCTGATTCGCGAGGAGCTGTTGTCTGTTGCATGAATGAGACAACCGCTCCTCGGGAATCAGATAACAGACGAATGCACTCTACTCCCGATTTAGAAACGCTAATGCCACCAGGGAACGCACTTCTAGAGCTGATGTTTACTTTGCCTAATAGAATAGAAAAATTTATTTAAAATTTATCATGCCCATTTCCAACCATTTTTGATTCTCTATCTTTGTAAAGGAAATCGAAAAAATTAAATTCTACAACGATATCATCACCAAAGTTCCGTTTTCGTCGACTTCTTGGTGTTACCGTATTGTAACATCGACGACAGTTTCCGCAACAGGCGCATGCCGTTTTAATGTCGTTAATGTTGTTACAATCTCCTCGCCGCATGTGCACGTTGCTTATCTTACCCCCAACTGGTAGAGATAACGAGAGTTCGTCTCATTTTCTCTATCAGTTGAGAGAAAGTTAAAGAACTCAAGGATGTCAAGGCGAACTGTTCTACTGAAATAACAATTAGAACATCGTGTAAAAGTACGGCTCTTCCATTAGGGACCGTCTAAAGAACCTCTAAAGAACATCGAAATGCATTTCTAAGTCATTCGAAGCGGTTGTCTCTTGCCGCTGATAGACAACCGTTCGGAATGAGTTAGAGGGAAAAGATTGCACTTCGTGAGTCGATTCGCGGTCACTAATCCTATGTATGTGGCAAGTTTCAAAGTAATTTGAAACAAGGAAGTTCTTTCGTCTTTCCTATTGTTGGATGAACTCCCATGCAAAATGTGCAACAATTCCCTTGCTGTCAACTATCTGGTAAACGCAGTAGTCCATCTCCTGACAACATCCAACAATAGTAGTTTTTCTCCATCTGAATCACCCACTATAAATGTGTGTCTTTGCAACATCGCATGCGCAATTAACGATCTACCGGAGAGGATCCACAATCACAACTACTGCACAATTCTCAAGGTTTGTCTTCCTTACAAGATGGAAACACTCCCAACTTCCATTTCGCTGGCCAAACTACTGGCATCTGATACAAAAACTATCATTTGGAAATAATATCATTTGGCAAATGTGTTCATTACGGTTTTTTCTGTCGAAAGACATGAGCGCCATGGACACATCCATTTATCCATTTGACTATGACGGCGCAAATATCCATAGTGCTCTTCCACCTTTATTCGGTTCACAAGATCATTAGTTTTGTGTTGTATTTCAGTCATGAGGATAACTCCGACGTTTCTATTCATCATTTTCTTGGTATCCTGTGTGTCTTGCCTCAAATTCCTCGCTTACAACCCTCAATTCGCTATAAGCCACGTGAACTTCATTGGAAAGATTAGCGACGCACTAGTGGATGCGGGACACGAAGTGGTTGGTGATAGTGTTTCTAAAACGGTGATCTTATGCGAGAAAGTTCATTTCTCATTCGTCTGATCTCCGAAGAGCTGTTGCCTCTCAAATTTGAAAGATAACCGCTCCGAGGGACATTGGTGACATTTTGCAATTCTCACTTTACAGTACTAATCCCAACGTTCCGCTGAAATTCACGAATCCACAATTAGTTATTCGCGCACCAGGCGACGTTTACCGTTACAGTCACATCAATTATCGCAATCCCTCACAGAATTCAGTTTGAGAGCAAAAAAGAGGGAAATAAATTGTTAGGACTGAGTTGACTGTAATCCAAAGGAAAATTCGTCAAATCACTTAGAAATAGCACCAAAGCACTTGTTGAGTTTTCGAAAATGCCTAATTTGTATCCAACGTATCCTAATCCTCAGGTAATGCTGTCTCCGGTAATCAATACGATGATAGGCACAACTGGCACGAAGAAAGCAAGGGTGGTTGAGGTATGTTTCATGAAAATAAGAGGAGAATTTTTAAGTTCAATCAGCAATGGCACCAATTCCGTTGATGGGAAAACACTAAAAACATTAAATGAATGCCTTAACGATGATTTGTCAGAATCCACTTGTGATAGCGGTTAATTTCAAAATCATGAAATCACTAGTCATTGGTAGATTGGTAGTAACTTCGGTTACGAAAGGTAACGTACCCCGAAGCACATTGGACAAGCAGGGTTACGTAGTCCTAATAGCAGCCGGCCTTACCGGTGGGCGCCGCCTAGCGCTATCGCTTGACGTTTCAGCACCTTAACTTTTTACCATTTCAGTTGCCACAATGCGCCGTCGCCCGCAAAATGCAGGAATGGATGAGCAGACCCAACAATGCACTGCAGAATGTGTGGAAGAATGACAATCTGCTGGTGCTTATGGAGGTTGGTGAAGAGTATACTTTACAATTTGTGCAAGCACGTATGCATTCGTTCTGTAGAAGCTTCGTGAAATGTCCGAAAGTGCACAGTATTTGGGCAAACTCCTAGAATTCATGGAAGTTTATGAGTAGGGAAATGATCGAAAATGCGTCGTACTGTGCAATTAGATAATTCTAAATATTGGTACTTAGAGAGGTTGATGAGGTTTGGAAAATGGGATAAATGGGTATGCTCTTGCCTCGCATGTTGGACATACGAAGAACGTAGTGCGTTACTTTCTGTGTTAACGAAGTTGAAAGATTCGAGTTAACTTGCAGGAATTTGATACCACCGTAGAAGGTTGGATCACTCAGTGCAACGGTGAGCATATTATTCGCAAGATACATTTAATGGAGTATGATTCGTTTTATTTAGTGTTCCTTAATTTGATGGGCTACAGACGTGCAGATATTATTTAGACGAATGTCAAAAGCATGAAGTATCGACATATGGCATTGCATTATGCTCTATGTATACTAAACAAGCATGTTAACAAAACAATTTAGTGCAGAAAGTATTATAGATGCGGGAACGTCAAAGTCGGCATTGTTTTTCAAAAACATTATTTATGGCTTCTTTAGATATAATGTTTTTTATTCAGCTACCCTAAACCATCCTGGTCTCATCGAGCGACTGAAAGCCGAGAAGTTTGACGCAGCATATGGCGAGGGATTGGATTTGTGCGGATTTGGTTGGCAGCACTGATTATCTTTTCTACTATAAAATATCATTTACAAAGTATAATAAAACTAGAAAATGCCACACTTCGGCATTAAATTATTGCCTGTTCAAATGTGTTTCAGCAACGTGATATACGCGTGCAAGGCGATTTTCAATGTAGATGGACAGCCATATTTCTATAAAAAGACAGTTATTATAGACAGCCACTATATGTTGAGCGTGAACCCTATTGAAAATCACGACAAATGGGCCGAGAGCCGCCAAAATTGCACGCAAATGTGAGAGTGCTTACGATGGAATTGAGAGAGGGTTCGTACTCAATATACCAATTTAGTTTACATGATTAAAGAAGTCGACCGGTGAGAAGGGAGGGAGCGGAAATGAATGAATAGGTGCAGAGTATCGATTATCCCGAGACAAACCGAGAGGGAAAGAAATGAATTAGACGTAGAGTATAGATTATCCCGAGAGGAATCTCCCCTGCCTCCTTCTTTAATAATAAAAGTTCAGGCATCTTCCACCTTCTAGGCATTACTCGCTACGCAGTGACTCAGTCGTACTCGCACATCGACGATTATTTCATAACACATGTGCCCAGCGCCATTTCATATGTGCCCAGTAAGCTTTATCTTCCCAACTATAAAATGTTGCTAGGGAACGACTTTTGGAACGACTTTTGTCTGTGCACTCATTCGACTGGTCGTCTATGATAAGCGAGTGAGAATGACTCACCGGTGCGCACGGACGATAAACGTTCCATAAGCCGCTCCCTAGTTGCTAACGAAATTCCTCGGGGAAATCCATGAACGAGAGTTCATTCAAATATGGGAAATTAAGAAAGCGCAGAAGAACTAATTAAAATTTGATGGGACCGATAAATTGTTTATCAAAGTTGAAACATCAGCGATCGGCAGCCTGGCCGTACATGCATGGAGAAATTTTAGGGTGTCGCAAATGGGACGTTATTGACAGCCGGTCATTTTAGCCGTCTAATTTCATTCCTAGCGGTTGTCTCTTCGAAGTGAGAAACGACCGCTATGATCGAAATTAGACGGATTGAAATGGACGGCTGTCAATAACATCCCATTAGCGACACACTAAGAAATTTCATTCAGCTCTGATGAGCACGTATTCCGATCAGATGTCTCCCTTACAAAGGGCGGGCAATCTCTTCTACCTCGCCATCAGCGAGTATTACTCAAGGAAGAAGAGCCCGAGGGCGCAAAAACCATTTGACCACCTCGTTCCGGGATTTCCGCGACTGGAGGTTAGCCCGTGTTATTATGCGTCCTAACTGCACTGTAGCTCTAGACTAGATATCTCACTGTTGAAACCTATCCCGAAACGACGAAATAACACGTAAAAATGAGAGAACAGAGTGGCATCCAGATGTGATACGCGCACTACGGTTAGCAGTTCGAATAGGATGCATAATAGGTTGGGGCTCAAAATCGGTAAATTAGTAGCCATTATTATCCAGAGCGCAGTTGTCTCTCTCAGTGATAGAACAACAGTTCTGCGGAGAAGAATGACGACAATTTTATCGATTTAGCACTACTAGGTGAACGACTACTGCGTAATATATACATATTTGCGACATTATGGCGAAATTGACTGATGCGTTACGTCAAACACTACGAAAACCTGCATTTATCCCTGCAGGACTAGGGTTCTCTTATCGGAGCAGTATTGACAGCTGTTAATTTCACGCCGTCTCATTTCATTCCTAGCTGTCGGTTCTGAGATGTAGAGACGACCGAGCTGTGAAAGACGCAGAAGACGAAATAATTGCACTTTTATCGGCTGTCAATAACTGCTCTGATATGAGAACCCTATGCAGGACCTCGCTTCGAATGCCTCTCTCGTCTTCCGCAACTCTGAGCCGCTCGTCGACTTCCCTACACTTACAGCACACAGAATAATAGACATCGGAGGAATTGTTGTGCCCTCAGGGGCTGGCAACTTGAGCACGGTACTGTAATCCCATAAAGGGATCGCATTATGGAA
Organism: Diplogasteroides magnus; assembly: GCA_014805445.1. Taxonomy (NCBI): domain Eukaryota; kingdom Metazoa; phylum Nematoda; class Chromadorea; order Rhabditida; family Diplogasteroididae; genus Diplogasteroides; species Diplogasteroides magnus. Next base: position 10,098 of record JACMIF010003107.1, read on the forward strand.
CGTTATTGACAGCCGTTCATTTCAAGCCGTCGAACTTCATCCCTATAGGTCGTCGTTCTCTTCGCAGAGACGATCACTAGAAATGAACGGCGGTCAATAACGTTCCATAATGCGCGCCCTAATCCCATACCAAGATCTCCTTTATTTTGGCCTTTCGCTGACAAGCAGTTGAGCTTATGAGTTATTTTATTTCTATTTGGTAACATGACGTCACTGTATCTTTCAGATCGGAGGACAAATAATAGATAGATAAAGCCTATTGTGAATTCGGCTTTTTGCAGAAATGGTCAGACATCCTGAACCTTCGACCTCTGACTGTTCTTGTATCCTCTGGAACCTTTGCCATGGCACATCTCATGCCTTTCGCTTACAAAGAGACGATGAGGCGCACCTTCGCCATGTTTCCCGACGTGACGTTCATCTGGAAATACGAGGTGAACATTGAATAAGGAGCGCATTATGACGCATTTCTAACCTCCCCAATCTCTTCCGAGTGGATTCCCCGAGGAAGTTGGGGAGGATGCCTACATTACATATTACATTCCCTATCATTGAACAGTGGAGTCTTTTGTCGTTCGCTCGAAAATGGAAGACATTTACAGAAACCGGAACACCGAGTTTCCGTCAACATCTCAAACATCATCGAAACGACGTGGATGCCGCAGATTGAACTGCTAAGTGAGAATCAGGATGAAGGACAAGAGCGTCGAGGGCTTTTGCGCCGTGATACAACGATGGAGCATCTAAGTACCGCTTCACCTTTAGGGCGCAAATGCCCATGGCGCCTTCTAAAAACTCGTCCAAATATACTTTACCGATTTAGAACTCCTAACTACGAAAAAACTATTCAATAGAGTGTCGTATTCGGGCCGTTATTTACAGACGTCCATTTCTAGCTATTACGGTCGTCTCACACTTCGCAGAGACAACCGCTAGGAATGAAATTAGACGGCTAGGAATGGTCGGCTGTCAATAACGTCGCAAATGCTACACCCTACTATTCAGGGGATCCTCGCCTCTCCCTGTTCATCACACATTGTGGTCAGGGCAGCCGAATGGAGGCCATTACAGCAGGTATTGGAGGAAACCAGGGTTGGCAGTAGGGTTCTCTTATCAGATCAGTTATTGATAGCCGGTAAAAAGTTCAACCATTTCCCCTTATGCGCCTTTCATAGCTCGATCGGCTCTCAGAACCGACCGCTAGGAATGAAGTGACACGGCGTGAAATTAACGGCTGTCAATCAATGCTCTGATAAGAGAACCCTGGTTGGCAGTTTGACTACTTTATGGGATATGATATATATATATATATCTGAAGAGATACCTTTTGTGAAACATAACCCATAAAGTAAATGAAATGCCAACCATAAAGGAAACGTACCGTACCCGAGAGTTCGCTGCAGGAGTCCCTCTCCTTGCGATCCCCGTAACCGCGGATCAGATCAGAAATGCACAGCAAGTTGTGCGGAGTGGAGTGGGACTATTTCTTGGTTAGTGTACATTTCTGATTCCGATCGAAATTGTAAATTGACAGAGAAAACTCAACTCGCTACTGAAGGACCGCTAGAAAAGGCGATTGAGAAAATGCTGAATGATCCGAAGTGAGACAAAATATTTCGTTAACAATCGTATTATTCATTTAAATATGAAGTTGTAAAAGTCAGCTAATTTATTTTGCTTTTCTATCGGAAGAAATATCTTTAGAAGTGGAGAGAGCACATAGAGAAATGTCTCCGGATTTTTCGTACTTGGAAAATCAACGTGTTATATTACATAAATATTATGCATCATAACCGAACTGTTATATCCAGAAAGCTCGTTGCGTTTTTGATCGATTCTGTCTCATTTTGCGCACTATTTCGTCGTTTCTCTGACAGACAGGCTCGATTTCGCATATGTTTCACAGGGGCTTCTCATAGTAAAATGAGATTCCGAGTTACGGCTGGGATTCGTAATAAAATCGTTTATTATTACGCATCCTAACTAAACTGTTGCTCTAGTCTATTTACCTCCCATTTGAAACATGAGTACATATCCCGTAACGACGAAATAGCACGTAAAATGAGAGACCAGGGTGGCATCCAAGTGTGAGACGCGTACTAGGAAAATCAGTTCAGATAGGATGTATAATAATTACGACAGATATCGAGATAACGCACGAAGACTGTCGAGAACTATAGCAGAGCGGCCGATTCCTGTTCGGGAGGTACTCATTTTTCTTGAACTCATCTTGTGTTTCATTAGATTTTAAAAAAAACAATCTTATATTGACAGACTGACAGGCAGCAGAGTGCAGAAACATTTCTGGGCAATGCAATTTTCAGTGCCTATTCCATGACTGGTTAGGAAGGCCCTATGAAAATTTCACATCGATATTGCAATTAGTGTTAAAGCAGTGATGTCATTACTTCTGGCAGTTTGTCAATATATAATTGTTTTTTTTTAAAAAACGGTATTGTTTCACATCCGACATAGATGTAGAGTCAGCGGAAATCAATGAGCACCACAGTTCATGTTGTTTAAAGACCAATTCCTACTAGAAAATATTGACCTTCAATGCAAAGAGATCGAAAGACATTTACCCAGAATACATAATGAATTTTGCAGTTGTTCGTTCGTCACATGGAGTTTCTCGCTCGTCACGGTCCTTTACGGCAATTGGACCACCACGGGAGACAGCTGAACCTCATCCAGTATTATCTCATAGATATTGCGATTTTCGTTATTGTTTTGCTCTTTATATTGTCGATTTTAGTCATAGCCACATTGCAATACACTATCAATCTGCTCAGGAAAGCAGTGGCTATTAGAAAGAAGAAGGTAGAATAAAGAAATCGATTGTTTTAGCGTGAACAGCTCTTATTTCGCCGGAAACGAGCTTTTATAAGGTAACTGTATCACGAACTATTCTAATATAAACGTATAGCGCCAATTGATCATGCTTTTCATTTGAGTACGTTCTGTGAAGATCTCACATTTCTAGCATTGTTCTCTGATTTTATACAGAGAACAAATCTCCATGATTATTATACGTTCTAGCGCAACACCCAGTACGCACGTTACGTTTTCGACCGACTCTCTTGCCGGGAGTCTCGAGCCTCGCAAGCGCCACCCTAGTATATCAGCAAATTCTATCCCAGCTAATGTATCTACTAGGGCTGGCAGATGGATCACAAAGAGAAAGGGATCATGATCATTCAGCGCAGTCGTTCGTGATCCACCGGTTGTCTTGATCCCATGATCACGAAATCTCGTGATCATATGAGACATGCAAATGCAGTGTATACACTATGCCGACCGCTAGAACTGACTGTTTATTCAAAAACTTCAGACACAAGATCAGTAATAGCTAAGCTTGTAAAATACAATATTCTTTGCTCGTAATCTTACACACCGATGCTTGCACACAAGGGTTCGCTTTCGCAATGCTCAAATGAACCTGTGTCCAAATTTATTCGTCTCAGCACCCGGCAATCATTTCTTTGTGTTTTACATTTTCATCCCGACAGCCCCTTTCAATTAGGGTATCGCTATCAGTGACTTTGGTGCAATTGTCATCCGTCTATATTCGCGGCGTTGAGAGGCCACGCTCTCATGAGCTAGACAGCCGCGCTGCGGAGCTTAGACGAATGACAATTGCACCAAGGTCACCGATAGCGACGCCCTACTTTGAATAGATTAGCCGTAACGTCACTCTGATAGCAGTGATCGCTTTTGCTCTAGAGTCAATTGTCATCATTAGTCTGGGCACAAAACGATCTCAATAACAAAACGTAATCTGATTTCGCGCCTGCCTCTCTCATTCCCGGTCGTCTATACAGCGCTGAGACGTCAACTAAGTGAGACCACTGGGAGTATTTGGAATCGCAAGCATCGCCGATTCCCCAGCCATCTAACGTCATTCCTAGTGGGCGTCTCTGCAATATAGAGACGACCGAGCAGTGAAAGATGCAAGTCGTTTTGCTATTAGTAAACCAAATCAAGCACCAAGATGGCTCTCATCATTCGTCTGATCTCCGCGGAGTGTTTGCCTCTCTCATGTGGTAGACAACTGCTCCGATTAGAGATTAGACGAATGACGAATGCACTAAAAGCACCGAATGCGACACCAAAGGTTGGAGCCCTCTTTGTATGAAGTTGGTATGTGAAAGATGCAAGCACCTAATCAGATGTCTTTTTGCTATTAGTAAACCAAATCAAGCACCCATACCCCCTGTTGCACGGGGTTGGAGCCTTCTTGGTGTGAAGTGAGTATTGCTACACACATCCCTACACGGTTTAGTCAGAAACAAGGGATTGTCGATAACAAGAAGCATATAAATGTTGAAGAATGACAAATCGTTGTATTGTGCATGAACCATATTTGCTCTGCACCATGACAATTTTGTTTTTTTATACCGAAATTTGTTGTTGTTCCAGCCTTGTTCTGCATCCCTTCGCTGGTAGGGACCTCGAAACGCATATTTCGAACCTCCCTGTTCAAGTCCGAGCGGTCGTCTCTCAACCTCATAGACAACCGCTCGGACGAGAATAGGGAGGTTAGAAATATACGTTTCGAGGTCTCTATTCGCTAGTTACGCATAATGGACTATAAATTGAGATTGCGCGTTTTTCCAACTATTGAGAAATGCATTATGAATTCTAACAGAACTGTTTCTCCAGTCTATATATCTCACATTTGAAACATATTCCGTGACGACGAAATAGCACGTAAAAATGAGAGACCAGGGTGGCATCCAGGTGTGAGAAACAGTTCAGATTGGGTGCATAATAAATATATCCTTTCTTCTCATAACTCTTTCTCTCTATAGTTGTTCTTCTTCAACTATCTTCCGCTACTGCAGTATCGATGCTCCAGTTGTGATGACACTTGTACCCTAACTTGTGCTATACCTGTGAATTTTCTTTTCAGTGAATTTTCCTACTCTACATGTTTTTGTAGGAAGAATCACCCAAACATATCAGCTCGCTATTTGAACTATTGCAACTATTATCTTTATGATGGGACAATATTTTTGCGTGGATTCATATTAACCATGATGACTGAAGAAGTTACAGAATGAAACCATTGACTGTTCTCGTTGCCGTATTAGCAGTCCATGTGGCCGTTCCTATTCGACTAACACATAAGGTGTCCTCGAGAAGAGCAGCAGCGGCAAGCAGAAGGTTAGTACTAGGGTTTCTATATCGGGAGTAGAGTGCATTCGCCTGTCTGATGCCCGAGGAGCAGTTGTCTCATTCATGCAACAGACAACCGCTCCTCGTGAATGAGACGAATGCACTCTACTCCCGATTTAGCACGCGTTACAGGTAATTTGCGAATACCCCCTGGAGCAGAAAAGTCAAAAACGTTTCGGGGCCCCAAAATGTTATCAGGGTGGTTACCCTAGGTAAGTGTACTGACAAAACACATATAGCCAGACCCCATCTCAATTGGCTGTTTTGATATGATTTTTCAAAATATCCTCAATTGTCGACTTGATCGAAGATATTCAAAAAAA